>CARXXK010000001.1:15958218-16279565 GCA_949089665.1 Macrosiphum euphorbiae | reverse complement strand
TATAAAATATAAAAAAAATAAATAAGTGCCTGCAGGCTGCAGGAACCGTTAAAAATATCAAAAATACATTTGCAACATTTTTTTTGTACACATTTCATGTTCAAATGTTGATACAATTAGATATTAAACCAAAAATAACGATTTTAGTTATTTTGTTGAAGTTCAAAAAAATTATTTGTAGGTCTTGAAAGGTTCATCATTACCTGTATATATAATATATTATATGAGTAGTATTACAGTATTATTGTACAATGACATTTTAAAATTTTTTTTTTTAAATTTTAAGCCACTTTTTATAAAGATAATATAAGATAATGGCATCTGTAGGCTATTTAGTAATATTATGATAGTTTAATTATATGGAAATAATATTAAAATAATTAGATCATAATAGTATAATGCTATGATAAATGTAATTAGTTTTGAGTAATAATTAGTTCAATCTATCATGTAACAAATATAAAAATAAATTATTAATAGCAATATAAATACAATATCCAGCTAGAAATATATACAGACTGACATACCTCCCAGAATCGTTTTTCGTATACAATGATCGATCATTGACTTCAAATTTAACACTTTATTTGTTACAGTGAATTAAGTACTCATTGACAAGCAACATGCTCGACACCTAATGTATACTACCATAGAATAGGTTAATAGGTAGATAGGTGAAATGTCATTTCACATATTTTCTGTGATACTGCAGACTACAGTGATGTGTGATGACAGTACCTACTATATAATATATTATATAAATATATAATAGTAGGTATATATATATATACAGCAGCAGAACGAATTTTCCTGTTTAGGTATATTTATAACAAACATAACGTATTATCGTCAAAACATTTTTTTTTTGTTTATTAAAACTTTACAATACAAATATATGATGTAAAACTACAATCTGCAGTATTTTTTAATAAAACAAACAAATTGGTTGACATAATGGTAGATGATTAAAATTGAATGTTACTCATAACAATGATAAGAATGCTATGTTATATGCCTATATAGGCTATCAAGTAAATACTACACTGTTATTATTAACAATTAATAATAACGACCATACGAGTATGGGTTGACTGTATTAAAATAATAAGTAATAATATAGTTAGATTATATGTATTTAATTCTATACACAATTTGTTACATGAAATACAATAGTAATTTTTTATTTTATTTATTAGAATAAACAACAATAGGCAATAACAATATTTGAGTTAATATAAAATAAAATATAAACTTATAAGTATAGTATAAAAATTGGATTGACAAATGTTTAAAATTATAATTTTAAGTGTTTTAGTTGGTGTACGTACGCAGTGGCGTATCTAAGGGGGGGGGGGGTAATATCCCCCCTCGGACACCAAATTTTGCACACAATACAGCATGTATATGATAATATGAGTATAATATATTATGTATCCTTAATGTATATTTAAAATTGTATATCTTCGCCATGGAAAAAATCCTAGATACTCTACTGTAGGTACGTACACAAATACAATACACGACGGAGTGATACAGATGAGCGAAAATAAGTGAATAAACGTAAAATAAAATGGAAGCAAATGGTCAGCCTTAAGGTTGGGAAAGTTAAGTACTCTAAGTATTGTAACTGCTTACAAATTACAAGTTACAGTTATGTAACTAAGTTACATTTCAAGTTAAAAGTTACATTGGTAAATGTATGAAAAATTATTGACCTTCCACGGGTTAAGTAAAATAAATTTATGGTCGTTATGTTACGAAAAAAATGATTTACCACTATAATTGCACTGACTATCCGCTGGCCAGATTAATAAATTGTAAAAACCAAAATGAACAAATAAAACGTTTATTTTCTTTTGCTTTTGCAGTCTCATTATTTTATAAATTGTCAAAGCACAAAAAGCATAATTTAACTTGTAACTTTCATATACAGTCCCAGAAAAATTTGTAATTAGTTACAAGTTACAAAAGTAATCTAGTAACATAACTTAGTTACATTTAAGTTTTAACTTTGATATGCCCAACCCTAGGCCAGCTTAAACCATGACTTGTTCCTATGTTTAAATACATACAAGCTATAGGTATATTTATTGTATTATTACTATATCAAGTTGAAAATTTCATATGTATTGGTACTGCGCATATACCTATTATAAAATTATCCATCCTCCAGATTCGGCATTCAATAACCGAATAATAAATATAACCTTTCATCTATTGTGAATGAAAATAAAAATATATTCATTTAATTTTATCTTAGACAGGTTATCGTTATAGGTATATGTTGTTTTTGAAACTCACCGTTACAGCAGTGGCAATTCTCCCAAATTCCATTTAATGATGCTTTACAACGCCATTGGACGGTTCTACTCAAAATAATGCATCTCACTTTACACATTATATAGCAAGTAGGAGTCGGTTCTGACATTATAGATGTTTCCCACGGAATTTCACAAGTCTTATTATCATTTGGAAGATTACCATCATACTTTTTCCTGTCCTCGTAATCATCATAGCCATAGGAATTCACAAACAAAAAGAACGTCAGATTTAAAATCAAATAAATAAAACAGACTTTTTTCAAGAGATTCATTTTAAATTACCGGTTTTTAAACTAAAAGCATCAGAGAGATCAGTTAAAATTTTCCGATGCGAACTATATAGTTCAATATGATCCACTGCAGGACCCCATTGCAGACAATTCCTAGCGATCCTAGTGAAACCCGTCACAACTAGCCCCATTAGTGCTTCACAAAGGCACACACAGTCCAAGCAGTGAGCAATCTATGGTAATTATATTTTATGACCAATATGGTGACGTCGGTCCATGGTGTGATTTTTTACACATTGTTAAAGATTTAATTGTTCAGTCTAATTTCGTTCTTCAAAAAATAGGTACCAACCCTGCAGCAAAAAAAGCAGTACCTATAATAGGTTATATAGTGAATGATAGACTATATAAAGTTTAGTTTTAAGTAAAACCGAGTGGGTAATATTGATCAACTTAGTACAGGGGCGTATCCAGGAATTTTCCAAGGGGGGAGGGGGTCCAACTTTTTTTAACATTTAAAAAGTATATACAATCAGTAGTTATTGCACCTTATGAATTTTAAATTCTGTCAATAAATGGATGAGGGTCTAGACTAGACCCCTCCCCCCTTGGGTACGCCACTGACTAAGTAGGTGTGCACTTTAATTAATTAATGCACGCATATATATATATATATATTAGTTGTATATTTGTATCGTTGTAAGTATTGTAACTACATTTAGGTAGTCATTGATTTCACAATTGATTTCTATATTTACAATATTTAAATTTAAGAAGTGTGCCTTTATATAATAAGCAAATGTTTATAAACGTATCATTATATCGGTTACCTTTACGGCTTTACAGCCACTCTTGTTAAGCATTCGAATATTCGTATTTACTATTTAAATACCTACTTATCAAATATTTTTTGACAAATGTATTTTAAATACTTTCAAAATAGATTTTCTTTGTATTTTATTCCAGAATACTAAATACTTTCTTCCTTTTTACCATCGTATTTTAACAAATAATATTTTTGTTTCGTACATTACAATTTATTTTAAAAAATAGTGTTAAAATATTATTTTATAATGTTTCTAAGAATTTTTAAGATTTCATTAAATACGCAGTCACGCAAATGACACAATAGCTATCTACCTAAAATTCATATCTATCTTGCTTGACAATAGAATAGGTATTTGACATTTGAAACGATTCTCGAACCAATTCAATTATTTTATTAAAATATTTATTAATAATTTTTAGTAGATAGGTATTTGTGATGATAAAAGTATCTACTAATATTTTTGAATACAAAAAAAAGTTAAGTATTTTTAATAATTTTAAAATGTATTTGTATTTATATTCAAATACTTTTAAAAGACAGTATTCGAAAAGTACCTATTCTTAACAAGACTGTTTATAATTTATATTTCAGAGAGGATTTATCGATTCCGTCAAAACATACCTCAGGTTTGAAACTTTGAAAAAAGTTATGCGTCGACAATCGACTCCACTGGCTGTTGATTAGATGATGTCTAAGTTCGCCACAATCGTCTAAAAATTCATCGTTATTCGTTTCTCAACCTGTGGACTGTGGTACGCGTACCACTAATGGTTAGTAGGTGGCACGCTAAGAAAGTCTTCCCTTATAAAAAAAAAATGGAATCAATCATTATCACAATAAATATTATTTGGTTTATTTGATATTTATAATGATATAAATAACAATTGTACACTGCATTTCATTTTCTTTTTATGCATTAAACGCTTAAATAATTTTAACAATTTTGTAGTTGCTAACAAAATAAATTTCAATGCATATAAAACAACGTATTCATTTTTGATAAGCAAAAAAATAAACGTTATTTGGTCAAGTGCACTTGATGGTACATGAACATTTTCAAACCATAATGTGGTGGTACGCGGATATAAAAAGGTTGAGAACCACTTTTTAATCACAATTATAGACTCTAATTCACAGACATCCAATGTTTAACTCTAATTATTTAAAATCATGTTTATACCCGTAACTATTGAGATTTGAGACAATTCAATTAATTTTAATTTGTTTTCACGCTGAAGGTATTTGTTACAATATGATTTTAAATAAAACTAAGCAACTAACAAATATGTAGATATTTCTCTCGGCGATTTAATAATTCAGTTGACACAAAAGTATAATTATAGCAACTTCAGCTATAGTGTAAATAAGAAGGAATATACAGTATATAGGATATATTTTTAATAAAATGTTTATTGTTTAGTAATTATTTCAAAACAATTTTAAGTTGTACGCAATCAAAATATAATATTATGTTCAACTATCCAGATGATAATTTAAAAAAATAATTAACTTAATTTCAACAGAGTTAAATTTATAATTTACTCCATATTAACTTTAAGATTTAGAAATAGGTACATTGTCTTTTTAACTATTAACTTATAACTTGACATTCTTAAAATTTTAACGTTAGGTCGTTGTCTTAGCTTTACTAACTCAAGTTAATTCTTTTCGCATTTGCTTGCAATATTGGCTACCACTTGAACACATGAAAAAATAAGTTCGCGGTTTAAGGACATTTTAAATTTTAAAGTTTTTTTTTCTATATATATATCAATAACATTTTAATTTTTGGGTCAAAAAGCTTGAAAATTAAATACAAGGCTCCTGATATATTGTTACAACAGACGATGAAAAATATTAGAAATACACAAGCACGTTTTTTTTTAAAGCATTTAAAGTTAAAATGTTGACGAAATTTATCAAATTGAAAATTTACAAATTATTTAATAGGCATAGTTAAAAATGTATAAAATGTTCAACTTTTATAGCTAAAGATTAAAAATTTAAAACAAGGTTCAACGTAGGTGATTAATTATGTAACCAAAAAATCTAAAAAATATATAAAATAAATACAGTTTTTTTTATAGTTAGGTATTTTAAGTTCAATTTTGGACTGAATTACATATTAAATATTCAATAATAATGGTTTTAGTTATTTTGTTGTAATTTAAAAATATTATTCGTGGATACTTAAAATTGCTCAAGTATATTATTAATTATTATATTCAAATATTGAAATATGATATTTAAATATGCAAATAATATTAATTCAACTTATCGGAACTCGTATTAATAATAACAATATAATACCTAATATAAATATAATACCTAATATAAATATAATACCTAATATAAATATAATACCTATAAAATATCAAAGGCTGACAAACCGTCTCGGCTCAGAATCATTTTTCTTATACAATGATATTATATCATTGAATTCAAATTTAACACCATCCATTACAGCGATACTCACTAGCCCGTTTTTTAAGTTGTGTTTTCGAAAGTTAATTTTTTTGTCCTTTACTGTTCCATCCACTACAAACCCTTGCAAATATTTTAAAAAATGTATGTTGCATACAGTTAAACAGGTATAGTTGGGATTAATTTCACAAAAACATTCACCAAAATTTAATTCTTAGTACGGTTTTTGGAAATGGTATTGTGGAATATGCAGGGTATACATAAACTTGAAGATGTTCAAAAATGTTTGAAAATTACACAAAAATTAAATAGAAAATAATATACACAGGAACAAATGCGAGTGATAAATAATAATAATAATAATATGATACGGTAAACTATATGGGCTAAATAATATAATAATATAATATTATACAATTTAGGTATATACGATGAGGTTTAAGACGCAAATCAGCATGGCGTGTTATCTCCTGCGCGCTTTCAACAGTACAACATCGCAAATTTGCATTCAGTGGAACTAATTTTATTTGGGTAGGTAGCTTTAATATTAAAGTGAGCTCACTTGAATTATCAAACTTTAAGATAAGAATGTTATCTGCGTTGAACGTCAGATTTTTAAAATATTTAAATTTTTTAGGTAAATTATGTCGAGTTAAATAAATTGTAATATTGTACCTACGTACAACTCACGCGTTAAGGATTATTTAACGCACTCTGGTTACCTAAAAATATGATGTTGTATTCACAACTCGTTTAAAAATTGAAATATCATAAAAACATCACAAACGACCAAACACAGATAACGTCCTTACCATTAAGTTCACAATATTTAAAGGTTAATTCAGTCGGTAGTATTAAAGCTAACAACACAAAATTGGTACCTATTTGGTGTTGCTGAACGCGAATTTGTTGTAGGTACGTTGCATAATACTATACGTTTCTGAGACAGAGACAAAACATTCGAGTGTGACGCGCTCTTATAATATTAAAATTAAAATTTAATAACTATTATAAAGAACAAAATGACATTCAGTAATTAAAGTATTATAATAAATTATAATATAATTTCGTTAAAACATAGTACCTATCTAATAATAACAGGTCAAGACGATTAAATTTATGAGTTGTATGTGAGTTTGCAAACATGTTATGTACAGCCGTGTAAGTACATACAGTACTGTACGTATAGTGTATATTTTATGAAAGGTCTTAAACTTATAGATCTTTGGTAAGAGGTTTGTTTAATAAAAAGATAAAGATTAATATAGGAATGACTTCAGTCAATAATATTATCATGTTTTAATATTGAAACAACAGTTTATACCAGACAGTGACCAGACTAGAAGTTAAATTAATTCTTAGAAACAAAATCACTTTCTATTTTTTTGTTTTGGTTAATATATATTATACAGGTATATTATAAACACGAATAAATGAATATTTTTTTTATTATAGCTGTAAGCACAATTTTAGGTCGGGGTAATAAAAGTCGTTTAGAAAGTGTACTTGGCCTAAAAATTATTTACGTCTGAATCATCATTTACCATGTATAGATATAATGTGTAGGTATTAGATATACCTAGGTACTATACAGAGTGTATAACAGAAAGACCTGATGGATGAAATGACTTTAGTTCTAATCAATATTTAAAAAATAATTGTATGTATAATTTATAGTCACTTGCGCAGTTGCGCTACACGTTAAGTATAAAAAAAATTATTTACATTTTTTAATAGTGAAAATAAAAATTTAAAATTTGATTTTTTTGGAAAAATTCAAAACAGACAGTTTGTAAATCTGATTACAAGAAAAAATTTTATGATAAAAACATTTACCCAAGTCAAGTAGTTTATTTTTTAGAATTTTTTTAAACACCAATATTTTTTGAGTACCTACCTAAATTAATTTAGAACGTAATAACTTTTTTCAAAATATTATTTTTGGGAATTTCCTGACTTGAGTATATTTCTTAAGTTATTTACTAACCATATAATTTTCAATATTTTTGTCACACGTTTAAGTAACATATTTTTTTTGTCTAGTCTTCCTGTTACACTCTGTATACACCTATATACATGTTAGTATATAACTGGTAATGGTACAGATTCCATTGGACCAAATCTAACTGAATACAAATACATCGTAAGTATGAAAAGTATAAGTAGGTCCAGAGTCCGGGTGGGAAGGAGGTGGCTATCGTATACTGTAGTCTGTAGAGGTGTTTTATTTAATAGGTACCCTATATTCTATACCTACCTAAATAGTAAATATAAGGAGGTACAAAAAATAAAATTCTGAAATAAAAATAATAGACCACTGTTAATAACAGATTATAATATTTTGCATTGATTTTATACGTAGGTTAGGGTATTATTATACGTACCTAGCCACCTAGGTATATTGTATATAAGTCTATAATAACAAACTATATAATAACTAACTATGTACGTAATTGTTGGTAATCTATGGTTCAAGCCTTTATGCCTTATGGGTTAGATGGATGGAAAAAAAACGAATTTTCAATAATCTATACCGTTTATAAACAACAGTCAATAGCTATTATTACTATAATTAGTATTATACTTGTATTACTATTATTATGGTAGGTAACTACTAAAGTACAAATTAAGTATCGATTTATGGTTATTTTGGTATGTTATTAAATATTAATGTTTAAATGTTTAATGCTAATGTCTAATAATAATAATCAGGATTATTAATTTACTTTGTTTTGTATATGGCTTGTGTCTTGTTTCCTTTTAAAAATAATAATTTATCGAAAATAAAATCGGCTGTTTGGTCCTGGTAGGATTACCTATTTATAAATCCTGAAGACAAAAAAAAAAATAAATATGATCGATAGGTGCTAAAGAGAACAAACTGGTATTCATCAAACAAAAAGGTGGGTAAGTGGATGTCGCTCTGCTGTACAGTAGGTTACAAGTGGGTCACTGCAGTATAATGGATGCTATTAAATTTGAATTCAACGATTCAATATCGTTGTATAAGAAAAACGATTCTGAGCGAAGACGGTAGGTATGTCAGTCTAGGTTTAAGACAAATTATATACATATCTATGGTATTAAAAAAAAAATTGACCTATAATAAATTCCAAATTAATCATATCACATTATCACAATATCCATTAGGTACTTATAACATGTTATACATCAACATCAATAACAAACCCTGATACTATCATAGATATAATATAATAGTACACTTTAGAAGTTTCAAGTAGGTACCCACGAATAATATTATATAATCACAACAAAATAACTGTAGTTATTACTTATTAGTTATTAGTAATAACTGTACTTATCTGTTATTAAAAAAATTGACATATAAATTATAGGTACCTATATATATAATAGTACCTATAAATTCAAAATTAATCATATCCCAATATCCACTAGGTACTTATAACGCGTTATACATCAACAACAAACCCTGATACTATCATAGATATAATATAATAGTGTACTTTAGAAGTTTAAAGTACCCACAAATAATAATATACAATCACAACAAAATAACTAAAATAGTTATTCTAGGTTTTTAATATGTAATTTCGTCCAAATTTGAACATAAAATGACTATAAAAATAAACTGTGATTGTATATTTTTTAGATTTTTCGGTAAGAGAATTAACTACTTACGTGGAATCTTGTTTTAAATTTTCAATCCTTAGCTATAAAAACTGAACATTTTATAATTTATTAATTACGATGGATAATAATTTTCGAGATTTTGAAAAATTCTGTCAAAATTCGATGTTAAAATGCTTATAAAAAAAAATTGTGTCTATGTATTGCTTATAAAAAAAACTGTGACTAACGATTTTTAATATTTTTCATCTGCTTTTGAAACAATATACTAGGAGCCTTCTATTAAATTTTCAAGTTTTTTTAACCAACAAATAAAATTTTATTGATATTTCTAGAAAAAAACTAAAAAATAAATGAAAAATAAAAATGTCCCTAAACAGTTCAAAATAAATCAAAATATTTTGAAAATGTTATCGTGTATAGAAAATGCAAATATTAACAACCATTGAAAATGTCATGTATCTACGGTCATTTGTTTTAAAGTTCCACCAAAAACCAAATTCAATTATCTGAAAAAATCGATTTTATATAAAAATTCCCGTTTTTCCTTAATTTTTCTTTTGTTTTTCTTGGCGCTTTTGAAAAGTACTGGGAATTTTAAATTTTGACCTCCCAAAGTACTAACTTTCCTATCATAAAAGATACTGTTGAAGAAATTCCAAGCATTTTTACTGTCCTAAAAGGTGATGACAGACAAAAAAATAAAAAAATAAAAAAACACACATCATTGTAAAATCAAAACATTCATCGTTCCACTCAGAATCTAATATAAAATTGTTGTCACTAATTAATAAAATAGTATTTAATGTGTATAGGCAGTATATTAAAAAATAAAATAATATATAATATTTGTAAAATGATTGCAAACATAATTTTGAAAATTATTAAAAGTATAAGTTGCATAAATAAATATAATAATAATTATGATTTACAAATTCTAACTTATACTTTTAATAATACTGTTTTATATTTTAATATATTATACACACAGGTATTACTATTATGATTAATAATTACTGACAACTATTATTATAATTATTATTATTTGTTTATATATTTTTTTTATACAACTTAGGTATAATAAATATTTAATAATTTACTATAAATTTAACATAATGATCTAAAGTAGGTAGGTATACATTATTAATTATTATTCAACTTTTTGTTTTGGTCGAGAAGTGAATCAGCAGATAAGGGAAGGGTACCTACCTATACATACCTAACCAAAATTAGGGAGATAAAAGAGTGTAACTAACTTCAAGACTTTATGAGGTAGTTTGTTTCTATAGAAACCACATAACTATGTGCGCATAAACAATATACAAAGTAAAATTGTGCTGTAAATAAAATGTCTGAACCCAAAAGAGCACCAGTGGATTTCTTCATAAAAGTAATAAGTTATAGTAATTCCATTGTTTATAAATACTAGTATTTATAATCAATGGTAATACTAATCTTAATTAAGACAGTCTCAAATTAATAAAAAATACTAGTAGAAAATTATATTTTAATAATATTACAGATGCATAGTGCATTGGTGGCTAAAAACTATAGTACTGCGTTGGATTTCTGCAACACAAGTAAGATACTAAACTGCATTAATGCACATATTTGGATGTTGTTTTACATTATTTATTTATAGTTTTGAGCTTTGAACAGACAAATGAGACAATGATGACGTTTCACGAACTACTTACAAAAAAAATTAACATGAGTGAGTACACTGCATTATGTTTGTTGAAAATATTGATACCATGCAACAGTAAATTGCCATCCAACACACACAGAATTAAATCCAATCGCCCAAAAACACTGAATAAGATATAAAATACATAGTTGGAATTGAGGGACAAATGTGCAAAGTGCTATCATAATTTATTATAAAAATAATATTTATTATTTATTTTTGCTGACACAAAGCTATATTTAATTGTTAAGAAAGTTTTTAACAGTTAATAACTAACTTTCTTAAAATTCTGTTCATCAAAATAAAGTTTGTGTGTAAACGCTCATTTGTCCTTTTCAGTAATTTTTACAAGAATAAAGATAAATGTTGATACTAAGATTTTAACCATATTATGATCAAAATGCAATTGGTATTTTTACATAGACCTATAAACTAATGGACAGCACATAGAGAGAGAAGTCAGGGGTACGATATAGTGAGTGAGAAAAGAAACAAAGTAGTAAAATTTATATGGTTCCTTATGTGGGCTCCTTCACTACTTTATATTTTTTCTCTCCAAGTTATATGGTTATATGATCGCATAGCATTGAGGTGGTATGCGCTGTTCATTAGTATATATGTCTATGGTTTTTTTTTTACCATACTATATATGCATATGTGCTCAGGCAATGAAATGATAGACAATGCAATTCACTGTTGTAAGTTGTAACCTCTCTCAGATACTAAATTTGAATATTTTATTGTAATTTTTAGTGGATGAGGAATCAGATAGTACAGATTCTAGCTGCAGTAAGTCTAGTTTGCCAGAAAGTGACAATGATCTGATTTGAAAAAATAACAAATTAGGTATTTAAATCTAATTATATTACACACACAATTAATTTATTTACAATTCGATTAAACAAATAAATCTGTAAATATTTTTCCATTTCAACTATTTAAAACTTATAACTAATTTATGAAATAAATATACTAATTATTTTAGGCTTTAATGAAATATGACATTACATTTGTATACAAATATTGTTTTGGACAAATTAAGGAATATAATTATCCAAATTTGTATGTCTTTTTAAATGCTACAAGGACGTTAGTGAGTCATTAAAAAGGAAAAACTCACAAAAATTTTATAAAATAAAAATTATTTGATTAAAAACATTTTTTAGCCATCTTTCACAAATTTGTGTATAGATTTTTAATTTAATTGGCAACAAATCATCCATTAAAACAAACCTTCAAAATATCCACACCCTGTACGTAAAAAAATAGACAAAATTATTATAAGCTTTACATTATATTAAACACATAAACATAAATGCACGTACACACACTCACTGGTACACCACTATATAAACATATCGGTATTACACGTCATATAAATGTAATAGTTGTAATAAAATAAAGTCTGCATTATTTGAAAAATAAAAAAATTAAACACTCTTTAACAATGTTTAAAATATAAATGTAAATACTTTACAATTTTGTCTGTGTTTCTATGTACATTATTTATGTAGTTTCATGTAAAAAAATTATGTGCAGATTTATTTTTGAATGTAAACAACTATTGTGTATGAAGCAGCAGTCTTGGAGTTTGCTTGTAATTGTACTAACTTATATAAAATATTTTGTAAGGAACAAAAAAAAAAAATTATAATAATTTAAATTATAAAATACAAATAAAAAAGGAGAGAGATTTATTTATAATAAAGGAACTATTTTATACAATATTAGTACCTAGATGTAGTTTATTAAACAATTATACATAGCCAAATAAAAACAACAATGACAGATAAAATCTAAAATTGTTACACTACTTTCATTTTAAGTAATTTGAATAATGTAATTTCAAATATAAACAAGCTAATTAAATATGAATTTACAATATTTCATATACAGGGCCGATCCAATTTTCTAATATGATACGTTTTTATTCGTGTGAGTATCCACTTACAAGAACAATTCAATTTCATCCAGTATTATTTATATTTATTTTATTTAAACTGTTGGGCTGTTAGGAAGTTTTATCAATTTTGGGGCTAAATAAACATTAGGAATCAGGCTACAAACAAATAAAAAATTGTAAGCCACTTGAAACTTAACTTTATTTGTTCCGAAAATAATTAACATTAATTTTATTAGAAATATTTAAGTTAATTGATAGGTACCTATATTATAATGTTTACTATCAAGATCAATAAGTTCAAAGTATCTATCAATTATCATAAATAATAGCTTTATATATGATATCTGTAAAATATTGTTATAACTTAGAAGTGTATGCATATTACACTTATCATTTACAATACTTCAGTACATAACTCATAATTACAAAAGGTAATTAAAAAAATGAATTAAAATGTAAAAATGTATTTTAATAAACCTTAAAATAAAGTAAAATAAAAATATATATATATTTTTTTGAATTCTGAGCCTTTCTGTGGGTGACCCCCTGGGCAATTTCACCCATAGCTTCTGCTGGCCGGCCCTGTTTATACAATATCTACACATTATACAATAATATCTTAGCTATAATATATTTCAATACCTGTGTCATTAACTTCGTTTTAGGCTTATATAGACATTTTAAAACCTTAAACATAATTATTATATTAATATATTTTTTTAAATAAAATACAGCACATTTACAGATTAAATTAAATTAAGATTAAATATAACATGGCAACAATAATGAAACGAGTCCAAGGGAGGGAAAATGAAAATTATGTGAAATAGTTACTTAGCTACAATTTACAAGTTTAAATAATGTATAATTCAGAACATGAGGAATCAGTAGGTATTCTTATTATTACAATTTTATTGTAATTTAAAATTTGTTTTGTCATGTGTTCACTAGCCTGTTGGTATTTAAAAAAAAAATACAATTTGAGAATTATTTAACTTATCAAATTTTAAAATATTTAAAATATTCAGTAATTTGTTATAGAAAACCAACATTGAGTTTATGCTAAAAATAATTACCCCCTCCCCACATCACACAAAAATAAGGGGTGCTCGATAAAATAGATTTTTCTTTATTCTGTTAATTAATATAATATTTTATTATTTTAACATGTCATATAAATTGCAACTAATTTAGGTAGTTCAAATAAAAAATATTGTACAATTTGTTTATGAAACTAATATTGGCATAGGTAACAATATATTATTAGGTTTATTTTAACTATACAGAAGCCATTACAGGTATTTTACATTTTATTATTTATGTTAATTACTCGAGGCACCCTTTATACATTAACAATAATTGTTATAACTTATAAAAATAAAACTAAGCGTTATGCTAATATAGTTACTCGTAGTAATTAAAAATTAAACTTGCAAAAACTATGGGATAAATAATAAAGTAAATTAGGACGTGAAAGTATTGTTGTTAAGTAATTATTTTTAGCTTAAACATTTAGATTTGTTACAGTTAACAAATATTCCTATTAACTTGTTTAATAGATACAATTAAAAACTTATTTTTGACTAATATTATATACAATATACATATTACACTCAGTAAAAACCACCTTAAAATTATTGGCACATTTTTTTTTATATATATATATATATATATATATATATAAGGGTGGATAACTTGAGGTAGAAGAATATAATAATTATTAACTATAATGGTATTAATACAAGATACACATACAAATAGAGAAAATCAATTTTAGTAAAATATTTTGTATACGCCATACATACATCATGTGTGACACAAATAAGAAAATTCATGAGAAAAATATTGACAACAACTAAAAAAGTAAAGTTATTTTATATGTTGTCTTTAGACAGATTAACAACAGTACGACAAATATATCAAATAACTGATAATTAAATTGTATTAGTCAAAATGTATTTAATAATATTGTTTAAATCATTTAAACTAAATTCCAACAAAATTGATTTTTTTTCCAATATGTAGAATACAATTATCCCAGATCCTCCTTTAGTATGATCTCTGGATTGTTTAAGACAATTAATGAAAAAAAACTGATATATACCTAAATATATTTAAGTAGTAAGTGATTGTTCTTTTGGAGAATCTCTCCGTATTTTGTTTTGTATATGATTATACATTACCATAACTTAAACAAGGGTTTTTTTTCTATAATTATAAAAACTATTGTTTATGTAAGGGTCACATGAATAATAATACGCCAGACATTGTCACCGGACATGGAAAAAATACACTAGAATATTGATTAGGTTAAAAATAAAACATTATTATGATGAGGGAACTGGTGGGTGGTCTGGAGGTATTCACTTACTACTTCTGTGCATCAACAATCAAATTACTTATTAAGGAGTTTACAAAGTTACTTAGATAGTTAACTTACATAAAAGGAAACACCAATGTCTTCTTCTGCAGAAGTTAGGTTGCTGATGTATATTATGCTATTATACGAGTAAAATATTTTAAGGTGCTAACGATGTTACAGCTGTTCCATTATATTGACGACATTGCCATGTAATGCGTTCCATTACACATGATGCCGACAGCCTAGCTTCGGCATCATGATCCCAACACTCTTCCATTGTATCACACAGAGCTATTAAACCCTAAAAATAATTTTAACAGTGTCATATATTAATAGATACGATATTTTTAAATAATTTTTTAATAATTTCTTACTGGATGTGATTTCCAGCTATCTTTAAAAGCAGGTCTTAGTTTTTTATGTACTACACATTCTTGCATGTCTTCCAAAGATGGATGTTGTCCAACTTCTTCTTCAAAAGGTAACCTATAATCTGGTATAGCACCTTGTTGAGCTGTACATCTGGTTGCTAATTCCCATAGTACCAATCCACATGCATACATGTCTATTCTTAAAAACGCATCCCTGGAAAAATTTATCGCTCCTTCTAGTACTTCTGGTGCCATGTATCTTCTTGTGCCAACCTAAATAATTAATAAAAATTAATTTTATCCTTTATTGTTGGAGGTAATAATGGGTATTTACCTGCCCATGTGTATCACCACACGACTTGCCAGGCTGAAAAACCAAAGCGAGACCAAAATCAGCGATACACGCAGTTAAATCATGTTTTAGTAAAACATTGTTGCTCTTAAAATCTCTATGAGCAATGGCTGGCTTATACTGATCTGCACGTTCTGATGGAATCTCTTCATGCAAATGCATCAAACCCCTGAAACAAAATAGTGATTAAAAAACATGGAGATGTTAAACAAACTGTATAATATTTTACCTAGCCATAGACTGGGCAATATGACAAAGCTGATCCCAAGTTAGTATATTATTTTTTAAGTAGTCGCATAATGATCCATAGTCATGATAAGCGGTGATCAACCAATATTCATTTTTGGCACCTTCAATAACACTAGCATGTTTTTCAGCTCCAATGAAAGATAGCATATTATCGTGTTGCATGTGTGGTAATTGATAAATGTCTTGTTCAACCAACCATGAATTTTTATCCTTAAATTAAAATAATAATATACACTAGTAAAAACAAAAACTAATAATAATATTAAAATTGTTACTTGAGGAGGGAATATTTTAACAGCTACTGTATCTTTCTTGTGAAGAGCTTTCCAAACAGCACCATAGCGACCCCTTGCCTTCACTTCAACGAGTTGTATTGGACGATTGCTAAGTATTGGAGAACAATTTCCTAAGTGGGAGCTATCAGACGACGGAACCTAAATACACAGGAAATAATTTGTTTTAAAAATTAAATAAAATTAAAGCAAACAGTTTATGTGATGTACATCATTAGCTTAACTTACCCACTAAAGATTTAAATTCCAAAGTAAGTAATGTTAAAAAAACAAACCAATTGTAAATTACAATATATTTTTTTAATTATGTATGAATTGTAGATTAGGAATGACTATACAAAAGGTATTGAATAATTAATACAATGATGACACTAAAGAATTTTTTTTCAAGTTTTTAATATTAATTTAAAGCATATTAAATCTTAATTCCTTTAAGTAGATCATAGATTTATAAAAATAATAATAATTTTAATTGAATTGAGTTATAGAGTATGCAATAATTTAAATTAAGGAGATACTGAAATCCAAGAAAAAAATTGACAAAGTTTTCTGGATTTTGAAATTTATTTAAATACAGAAATATGCTTAAAATAGAAAGTTATGTGCAAACTTGTTATTCATACACATTGCAGACCTAACTATAATTCTTAAAAATATGTGGGTTAATTTGTATTTGTATTCTAATCTTAAATACAATACAAATATTAATATCTTTACCACAAAATAATAATTATTTTACAGCCACAACATTAAATTAATGAAAAAGGATAGAGGATATTAGTGCAATATTTTTTAACCTTCGAATATGATCAAATTTAATAGTACAGTAGAAGCTCAATTAACCGTCACTCTCTGTTATTCATCATCGTCCAAAAAAACGACATATGCAAAGCAGGTCTTACTTAAAATAAATAAAATTTGGAACTTTGCCGCTCAAAAATCTTAAGTCTCGAAGAAATAAAAGAGGATGACAAATTATTATGTAAAATATGTATTTTTTTTGTTTGCACACACATTGTAGAATATATAGGTAAGTTTATGGATGATTTTCTGTTAACTGTCATAGTCTCGGTACCGACAGTGACAGTTAATCGAGTGTAAAGGATGTTTATGGCATCATTTGTAAATTTGTTTTCTATTAGTTTTATTTTGGTCACCGTTAGGTTTTAATCTCTTTTTAGTCATCAGCTTCATTCAAAGTATATTACTGAATATGCGTGTGAAATTAGTATCTCAAATTTACTATTTTTAGGCCCATAAGCGTGCGCGGAGTTTCTGGTAGGGTAGTCATACATAAGTACATAACACATTAACACACACACATAATATTACGTATATATATTCAAATTCACACCCAGTGGCGTATTTTGAAATTTTTTCTGGGGGGGGTCTAAATATTAGGTACCTACAAGTTTATAATATAAAAAAAACACATACGAGTTACGATGTAATAATTATATTATATTATATTTTTTTCTGGGGGGGGTCCAGACCCGGGGACCCCCCCCGTAAATACGCCACTGTTCACACCTAAGTTATAAAAACTAATTTGGATGGGATAACCCCATTTAACTACATTTACCATACTAAAAAAGTATTTTATGATTGACTATTAATTATAATAATATTGAATATTGAGGGGGTAGTTTTCAGAGTAGTCAAGTGCCTACCTTGACTACCCCGAGCACACTCTTATGTTTAAGCCATAATAAAACGTAATTTTGACTAGCACAGGGGTGTGATACAACATTTCAATATGCAGTGAACGTGATAATAATTAAAATTACAATTATTAGAGCTGTTGTATTAAACATATTTAATAAGAAATAAATTATTAAATTATAAGAGTATAATAATTAAAATAGTATATAGTGTGGCAGGGGCAGGAAGTGAGCTATTTCAGTCGCCTGCGAGGCTTGCATTTCAAACAAGGCTGAAATTGCCATCCTGCACGAGATACACATACTATTTTTTCGTCACGTCTATGAGTTAATCGATCAGTGGCTGGTTATGCAGGGAATACAACTAACACTTTTGGGAATTTCCAATTTAACATCCAGCACTTTTGGGAATTCCCGCTTTACCACCCGCTGGATGGAAAAAGGTAGCTTTCCAACGCTTCAACCAAAAACTAAACTTTTGGTGTGGGCTTGACAAAAAGTATTTTATCTAACAAAAAGTAATTACTACCAAAGAAAAAGAAGAATTTAATGTACTTACATGAGAAAATTGAGGTATTTTTCTTCGTTTGTAAACCCAATAGACAAATAGAAACATACTTGCAACAGCTACCATAGGTATGGTAGAAAACACTATAGTATGTATTAATTCATTTTCATCACGTAAAGGTTTTGCAGCTAAGATAGAAAAATGTATTTATTATTAAATTTGTTGTATAAATTATACTATATGTGTATTATTTACATGTAGTCTCTATTCGAGGAGTTGTAGGTATAGGATCCCACATAATTTCCGAATTACAAAAATCACCTTCGCAACAACAAAACATTAAGCCATTAGGTTTCATTTCTTCTTTTTTGTATTTGCATTGTTTTTGACCTTGGCATTCAACATTGTTTAAAAAACAACCCTATAAATAGTTATTAAAATAAAAATATGCTCAAATTAAACACAATTATATAAAAATTAGGTTAGATTACCTTAAGCTTAATTTCTAGTTTATTCGTCATGGTATCATTCGTCCAAACAGCATAACAATATGATGGTTTATCATTTTCTCCAGATTTACAGTTTTGAATAGCACTAATACAATCTTTTTCATATTTAGTATTGTCACAAGAAGATTGGTTGTAATAGTGGCATTTGGTTTCTTCGTATTTTTTGCGGCTAGCACAACTGCAAGTTGTTAGAAGCAATACAATACTACACCACATCCATATCCATAATTGTTGTTCCATTTTTTTCTACAATTTCTTTTTTTTACAGTTTATATTTATTTAAAAATTGTAATCTCCATAATCTGAAAACATATAATTAAAAAATTAAGTACACTGAAGGAACAATTTTTAATTTAAAAGAAACATAAATTTGAACAATATTAATATTTAACTTGCTACATGGACTTAATATTTGTAGTAGTCTCGCTTATCAGGTCATCCAAGATGAAATACAAAAAAAAAAAAACACCTTTTCACAACTCGTAAACAAACTAAGTAGATAGCTAAGTTATTTTTTAAGGAAAAATAGTTTTACCCGGGGTTTTACTTATCCAAAACTTTTATTTTAAAACTGATTTTGTTTAATCTGGATGGAATTCTGCCCCTTCAAATCTGAATTAATAAGAAAATTATAGCTGTAAGATAATAAACTATTTTTTATATACTTATATATATATTATATTTTAATATATCAAATTTGTACTCTCAATTCTCATATGAAAATTGAAGATTGAAAAATGCATAAAAGTATAGCATATGGAATGTGTATATATAATTATCAGAGCATAGAATTTAATGTATTAAAAATAATTAAATATTAATCCTTTTATTTCCTAGAAATTGTTTCAATATAAAAAAATATAGGTATTCATTCAAAATGATATTAGGTACCTATATTGTAATTAAACTAAATGGGTTGAATCCAAATTACAAAGTACTTAAAATGAATACAATTACATTCATATGAGAAAGAATTAAAAAAAAAAAGTGAATGAGGGATCATTTACTAATCCTAATTATAACCTAATATAAGTTGGTGTGTCCTCTCTCTCAACAGAGTATAAGATGACCAGTGCCATAACTACAATAATTTGGGACCCGTGTGTAATTAAATTAAGGTGGAGCCCCTCTAGAAAATAGAAAAATTATAATATTATCTGTTCAAATGTTCTATTTACTTATGTTACCAAATTATTTTTGTTTAATAAACTGTAACTAAAAATTTTCTAAGAAATGCTAAAAATTTATCAATTATAAAATTAAGTTTTTCAAGTTTTTACTCATACAAAATAATATTAACATAATAAAAATTCATACCTATGTGTTTACCAAATAAATAAATGTAATAGGTAATTTGTAATTTTTTAAAAAATTTTAAATATAAATAATTATCAAATAAAAATGTACACACTACATTAAGTCAACTATAGAAACTTGGAAAAAAAATAGAACAGTAATAAGCTAAAAATTCATTTTTCTTGCCTTATTGTTGACAAACTTTTATCAGCTTATCCCCTGTTGCTTAAAATATAATCATTCCAATTACTCAATTTGTTCTTTTTAAAATGTAAAATTCTTTATCAGTTAACATTCTTCATTAGTTTAATAAAGTAATGACTTTTAGGTAAAGATTAAGTAATATGAAATTAATTGAATCATTTATAAACTACGATAATCCAGTTTCACTTAATTGATAATGGTTATTATTATTATTATTTTTGCGTGCTCTTTTGTATTTAAATAGACCTTAGTCATATTTTGTTTTTGTCGTTTTAGAACAAGAATACATTTCTTATATGAATTATTACTTTGCAAATAGATTTATAGAAATAAAGATAACCTAGTAAATAAAGCTTAAAGTACTAAGACTGAAGATAAATACTAATTTGCTATTTAAATTGTTTTTGATGTACCTATTGTTGAAAACAATAAACAATGAGTCGCGATAATTAATGTACTTTGCAACTGTACAATATATCAATTTGTTTACATACAATGGTAAAAATGTCACTTTCTGTTATAAACTTAATACATTTACAGTCTTATGAAATAGTTATTGATTGACTGTAATTAACTAAACAATATTTTTAGGTTAAATCAACAACTTTACTATAACCAAAATATTTAACTATTGAATTTGATATTTTGGGGAGTACTGGATGTAGGATTGTTGTTTAAAGAATTTAGTTACACGTTGCGTAAAAACACTAAAATTGATCAAATGAATTTCATGTTAAAACATATTTGATTTATGAAAGACTTCTGATGCACTATGTAAATTTAAGTTCCATTTAAAGCATTGATAAGATAAAACTGTAGTACCTACCTAATCCTAATATGTAAGTTATACCCACATGAAGCATCTACCTACATGAAGTATGAACTTTAAATCATACAATATCATTGTTATTTTGTCGATAGATATTAACGGAAAATACACAGGTTTCAAGGAAGAATGTATTTCGATAATATTATAATAAAATATATTTGATTGTTACATTCCAACGAATGAACTTAAGCACAACGAATCTACAAAACAACAGTGCAATACTACGGATTCATCGTTCCGAGAACTTAGTAGTAGTCTTCGGAGATGTCTTGTGCACGGTTGACTAGAATATAATTTTAGTAAATTTAGTATTGTTTTGCCTCGGATGGAGCTTTGGTGTTAGGGTATTATATTTTTACTCACCAAGATTACATACTATGGATTATTGACGATCTTGTTGCACGTCGTCGAATACAAACCCTCTGTTGAGTCTGCATCATACGCTACACGAGACGTATTAACGCACGTTAAAATGTTAAGTCCAAAGAAAACGCACATCAATTACAGACAAATATGCGAATTTGCGATAATAACATTAATAACAAGAATTTTTAGTGATTTTTTCACAACAAAAACAATATGGACGACCCCTATAAAAAAAAAGGATTATTGCACACGGAAACAGTGTGACCAAATAATATATATTGTAAGCAATTTGATAAATTATTGAACTTTATTTGATTTTTATCGTTCAATAATCTAAAAGCACATTTTTTAAAGCCCTACACAATAAAAAACAAATTTTAAATTTAATAGAAAACATCTATTTAACACTTTAACTAGTATATTGGTGTTTAAATTTGAACGGTCTTCATTCCAAGCGTCGACTAATCATCCCGCTTTGAGTTAATTATAATGATAACCTCAGCCTTAAAAGATAATCTGCGAAAAGTGTGACGATAACATCCAATCATAATGTGATAACGTTATGTTATTATTTTCAATTTTTATTGTTATTATTATAATTATTGATAAAAGATAAAAGATACAAGTGTCAAGTTTAGTATTTTAATTTTTCGCACGTGACTTTTCTAGAATTGACAATTGTATTTTTCTTAATTAAATTAAAATTTAAACGAAATGGGAAAGACAAAAAAAAAGAATATGAGAAGTGGAGTAGACAAGCCATATCCTAATTTGGCCGATCAGATTGTTAGTGATCGGGTAGTCTCAAAAAAGAAAGAACCAAAGATACGGTTACGCCAGGATGAAAGGGAAGAGGTATTATTGACTCGAGAAATATATACAGTATAGATGTATAAATGTATAAGTTTTAATTTATTATTGTATAATTTTATAACTTAGGTTATTGGTTCACAACTGTCCAAACGTATATTGGATCAAGTAAGAGAACAAAAGCAAGAAATAAATGAAAGCGGTAAGTTGAATGACAATATTTGAATTAACTATATGAGTTTAATGTAAACTTTAATAATTATGTGTTATTCTAATATCTTAGAGGGCACAAACAAAAATCTACTCACATCATTAGGCTCAGGATCTGATTCAGAGGAAGATGAAGAAGAAAAACCGATGTTTGGCGAAGGAGAAGACGAAGATTATTATGAACAACTGGTAAATATAATGAAAATAAAAGTAAAATTCTCATATATTGTATGTCTATTGTCTTTTTTTAAAGGAAATCAATGCAGATGATGAAAAAGCTCTAGAAATGTTTATGTCTAAAAAACCTGAAGCTCGATTAACTTTAGCTGATATGATCATGGAAAAAATTACTGAAAAACAAACTGAAATGCAAACTCAATTTACAGATGCTGAAAGTAGGTTTTCAACCTTTTTTTAAATACTCTTAATTGATTCTATAAATAAATAAAATACTACTAAATAGTAGCTGGTACCTATGATATTAGTTTCTGATTAAAAATAGCTATAATAATTAATATTTTGTATTATTAAATATAATTTGTAGGTGTCCAATTACAAGATGTAGATCCACGTGTAATACAGATGTATAAAGGTGTTAAACAAGTGCTAACCACATATCGAAGTGGAAAATTGCCTAAAGCATTCAAATTGATTCCAAAACTGCGAAATTGGGAGCAAATTTTGTACATAACTGGTTAGTTACGATTGAGTTAGTTAACATTAAGGCATTTATTAATTTTTTCTTTTTTTTTGATTTAGAGCCTTCTACATGGAGTGCTGCAGCAATGTATCAGGGTATTCGTATATTTGCATCTAATTTAAAAGAAAATATGGCTCAAAGATTCTACAATCTTGTTTTGTTACCTAGAGTTAGAGATGATATAGACGAGTATAAGAAATTAAACTTTCATCTTTATCAAGCATTGAAAAAAGCTTTGTTCAAACCTGGAGCTTTCATGAAAGGAATACTTATTCCCTTGTGTGAAGTATGTATTTTATGGTAACACTTTAAACTTGTCCTTTTATTAATAAATATATATTCTTTTCTTTTAGAGTGGTACTTGTACTTTACGAGAGGCGATTATTATTGGATCAGTTATAGGCAAAAATTCTATCCCAATGTTACATTCAGCAGCAGCTATATTGAAATTAGCCGAGATGGAATATAATGGAGCTACATCAATATTTCTTAGAATACTTTTTGATAAAAAATATGCTCTTCCATATAGGGTTGTAGATGCAGTTGTTTTCCATTTTCTTGGGTATGATAATGTGAAGAGTTTTTTAAATTTTTTATAATTAATATAATAACTATTTTGTGTATTAGATTTGAGCATGATGACAGAGAATTACCAGTTTTGTGGCATCAATCGTTTTTAACATTTGCTCAACGTTATAAGACAGATATAAGTTCTGAACAGAAAAAAGCATTGTTAAAGTTACTCAGAACAAAATCACATCATACTATTACACCAGACATTCGCCGTGAATTAGAAAGCTCCACATGTAGAGATATAGAAATGCCCGAGCCTATGTGATTAGCTTATATTGATATGATAAAAATGATTATTCTTGTACGTAATATATTATGTTGATTAATTAATCATTTTCTTTATATTAAACACTTGAACTGATCTGTAGAGTGTACACTAATTTTTACACAAAACTGAGTTATAAATAAAAATTATAATCAGGATAATTTTAAAGAAAATAAACTACTACATTTTCATGATTACAAAAGAAATTAGTTATTAACTATTACATTGGTATAAATCAAGATTCTATGATGTGTAATTCCCACTTTTATTCAAAATTTTAAAGTTTACTGAATAGTACATTAAAATTAAAATATATTATTATATTACCACTCTCATATGCAATTGTTTAGGTGCATGGCTATTATTGTTCTATGCTATTAGGTACCTCTATACCAGGGGTGGAGAACCTTTTTTGGATCAAGTGCCAAATTTTTCAAATCAAGGTTTTGAAAATTGTTCAAGTGCCCAAAGGAAATTATATTTTTATATTTTCTATAAGCATAAAATTAAAGTTACGGATTTATTAAATTATTTTCTGTCGTCCGTCGGTGTAAACGTGTTACTTATGTATGGCTGTTATCCTACATATCCTATTATAACCAAAATGTTATCTATATATTATATATAGCATAATTGTTTAAAATTTTAATTTTTCGTGTGCCATTGAAATTTGACCAACGTGTCATCTTGGGCACGTGTGCCTTAGGTTCGCCACCCCTGCTCTATACTATAGTCTATAAAGTAGTTGGGCCCCCTTGTAGAAATTCCACTAGTAAAAATAAAATGTTATTGCTATCATTAAATGAATATATTTTACAATATTTAGATTAAGCACATACAAATCTCAAGAAGAAAAATGATTCGTAGCATGGACAGACTGTGCCAGTCTATACTTTATTATATATTTATATTGATATAAGTAATTTACTTTTCTATAAATAATATGGCGTGTTTAACTAATTTTTAACAAAATAAAAATTGAAAGTTTATTAAAATATTACTAGCTGTTACTCATGAGTCAATACCCACATGATCAGTATTACAATTTACCACATAAGCAAATTTTTGTACAGCTTGTAATTCATTAAAATGTCGATAATAAATTGAAACAAACACAATTATTGTAAATTGTAATGCTGCTTGGTTCTTGATAAGTTGTTCATATAGCAATTCAAAAATATTGAAGACATAATTATAATTTTGTATTATAAGTTCAAATTTTGATGAAATGTGTCAAATTGTTAAAATGTTTAGGACTTTGTATTAGTGTATTAAAATTACAAACTGTATGAATTTTAAAATAGACAATATTTCTCGTGATTTTGATCAATTTTTCTGTATTCCTCACTTTGTAGTAAACCCAAGGGCCAAGACCTAGGGTAGTTATTTCATGATTTTAATACCTATGTACAGTGCTCGAATTGGGAAAAATTAAGTAGAGGAGCTCAATCCAGCGATTTAAAAACTGCGTTCCAAGGGTGCAATTACTCAACACAAACCCGTGATGGGCCTTGTCCCCCACGGGCGGTACTCTTTTCGCCCAAAAACGACCTTCCTCTTTTCGCCCACGTCCTCTTTTCGACCAAGTATGATAAAATAGTTTCCTCTTTTCGCCTAAAAATAATTGCATTCTTTTCGCCCACGGTTTCATGTTCGACATTTTGGAAAGCACTGTCTCAAAAATTAATTTAATAAAGCCATTTAGCATAACCCAGAGAGCACCACGAGGAGGCGGCTTCTATTCCTCTCCAAAAATGTATTTGTGTTTGTTTGTTAAAATAATTATTATATAATATAAAATAGGTATGTATTTGTCATTAGTTGTTATGACGTCGTCAAAAAAATGTTATGTCATGGATTAGGATTTAATTTAAATTTAATTTTTTTGTATAGTTGAATGATATTGATTTAAGAAATGCATACCGACTTATCTCTCCTCTATTGTACTGTTGTATTTTGTCTTCATTTTTTAGTTGACGATCTTTTACTTTCCTATCTATTCTATTTTATATTATATAATAATTATTTTAACAAACAAACACAAATACATTTTTGGAGAGTAATAGAAGCCGCCTCCTCGTTGTGCTCTCTGGGTTATGCTAAATGGCTTTATTAAATTAATTTTTGAGACAGTGCTTTCCAAAATGTCAAACATGAAACCGTGGGCGAAAAGAATGCAATTATTTTTAGGCGAAAAGAGGAAACTATTTTATCATACTTGGTCGAAAAGAGGACGTGGGCGAAAAGAGGAAGGTCATTTTTGGGCGAAAGGAGTTACGCCCGTCCCCCACACCCCCTCACACTCATGCCATACATACATTTTGAATACCACTGTCCACTTTTCAGCAACACATTTTGAATTCCAAATAGGTATAATATATTATTTTGATTGCAATATCTACATCTTACATTGTTACAATAGAAGAAAAATTAATAATTATATACCTGTTTATTCAATAGACAATAGGTATACTAAATAGATAACAAAATTAATAATTATTGTTATTGATTTAAAAGAGACTACGTATTTTGATAAGTATAAAAAATTCAAAAATTTAAAAACACCGATAAATGATAACCATAACTGAAACTGATAACATTTCATTCGGAACCCGATTTAAGATAGTACTAGCACACGGTAAACGGAAAAAAAGTCCGAGGAAAAAAAGTCCGAGAAAAAATTATTTAAATATAAATTAGTTATTAAATTAAAATAAAATTAGTTCCTAGAAAAATATTAAACAAAAATATTTTATTAAGCTTATTTTTTTTCAAATAATATGTTTTAATCGCTCTGTATGTCTACTATATGGAGACAGGTTTACACAATGATATTTCAGTTAGGGTCCAGGGGTATTTCCTTATAAAACTAACGAGTAACATTACTACAACTTATCTAGAATATACCTACCTAAGATATAATATTATATCACTAGTATAGTCAACTGTGTGTCCTAGGTCATAGCAGTGTTAACAGTAATAGTGTAGTACATAATTTTATAATAATCATCATAATGGATAGTGTAAAATTAATAAAAAATGGAAAAAAAAAATTGTTTGTGGTGGATTTACATATACAATCCAGCATAAACTAAAAAAAAGTATAAGATGGAAATGTTCCCAGAAGTCTTTGAAAAAATGTCCTGGTGTATTAATTACCAACAGAGGTAAATACATGTATATTTATAATATATTTACGTTTTGTCATTAATTTATATATGTAAAATATATATTTATATATGCAGATTTAAAGAATCCAAGCTTAGATGTAGAACATTCACATGCTGGTGATCTACACATCGGAATCGTCGAAAAAGCAAAAGAAGAAATGAAAAACCGATTTATAATGTCAACAAATACACCTTCTCAAGTTTTTGCGGAAGTAGTCAATAATTTGCCAAAAGAAGCTCTGAAATCCATGCCAAAAGAAAACACCGTAAAAATTTAAAATAATGATAAATAATAAAATATGTTTTTGTTAATTTTTCTCAAACAATGTAATTACATTTATACAGTTATTTCAATTTTTTAATATAATAATTTAATATATAAGTATTTTTAAAATTATGATGATAATTAATGCATAATTAATAATTATGTATACTAATTTAATAAATAATATTATTTTGTTGTAGAGCAAATTGTGACTATACTTTTAGTTTTAAGTTAATAGAACCAAACATTAAACCGTAAATCATCTTTGAAATAGAAGATTGGATTGGACTATTGAAATTTGAAGCAGTATAATTTATGTTCTGTTCAAAATGTGGCGATAGACACACACACAAATAAAATAACACACATTATCGTAAGACCTACATTCTTAGGTCCGTTTCGCTCAGAATCTAAAAGTTATAGTTGCTTTACCCGTCAATCGTCATTGGTCGTTATTAATTTCTTATAGCATCTGTAATATGTACTTTAATAATGAATTTTACCTACCTACACTCAATAATAGTGTTTATTTATATTAAAAAACATCGTAGAATAACCAATGCAACTGATGCGAAATACCTAATAATTATTAATACCTGTATAGTGTATATCGTGGTTCCCGCCTCAGTGATAGTCATAATCCATACAAAAATGGTGGGTATCTACCTATAAAATAGGAGTATAACTTCTTATTACTACGTCATGTCTACATACTTATGTGGCCGTGTTTATCTTTACACGAAATATTGGAGTCTTCGTTTGAACCCTAAAATGTATTCACGAGGGAAATCAAACCTATGAAATTCTAGGAAGATTTTCGATTTGTTAGTTATTAGGTAGGTACTTAATATTTTGTTTGACGTATAGGTATAGGTACACACTATACAGGCACGTAGCCAGGGGGGGGCCTGGGTGGGCCGGGCCCACCCTAAATATACTCTGGCCCAAGGCCGGCCCCCCCCCAAATTCAAAATATAATTATTTTTACCAATTATCAAAAATGTGATTATGCACATTGAGAGAAATCTATTGTGATTACTATTAGGTAATACAATTATTATTGTAATAATTTAATTTTTATATTCGGGGATCCGTGGATAACTTTATCTGAAAAAAATACAATATAATAGGGTCTTGATACCCTTTTTAAAAACAATAATATATTAGCCGCAGTTATAAGTCTATGCTAAGTTAGCTTGCGAAAGAACTTTTTCATGTCTGAGACGACTGAAAACCTTTCTGAGGAATCGCATGACAAATGATCGTTTAAATAATTTAGCTTCAATGAGCATAAAAAAAAAAATTCTAAAAACTTAGATCTAGATATTTTTGTACAATTGTTTTCGGAAAATCATAAAAACAGAAAAATTATTTTATATTGCACTGTTTAATATTTATATAAGTATAAGTGTATTATTAATATTTTCTACTAGTATGTGTTTTTTTTTTTTTTTTTAATAAATTTGAGTTTCTTTAAAAATTATATTAATTTAAAAATCGATGATCATTTATCTCTATTATTTTTGATAAGTATTCAAATATGAATTAATTTTTGAAGTTAAACAATTGAAGCAGCTTATTATTTTAAATATGTATGTAGATTTATTTTTCATAGCATGAAAAATGTATCCCATAAGTGAAGATGTAGGTAATTCTATATTTATTTTTTTTTTTGTTACAGGTACTTTCTATTTTTGTAATTCTTAAATAAGTAAGTATTAGGTATAACTTGTTGTGAAAAAAATAATTTTAACCAATTACCAACTAAAGGTAAATTATTTAAATTAATAAGATTCTTTGTATTCAGTGCCGTAACTAGGCTACTTGAGGCCTGTGTGCAAACCAAAATATTGAGGCCCCTTATTATCTTTTTCAATACACAACTCAAAAACTTTTTTTGCAATTTTTAAAGTCAGCAGACAAAAAAACCGGTCGACAATTCTGCCGATTTTTTTGTATTCAGAAGGGCCAGTTCTATAGACCATAAAAAAATTAGGTTGTACAATAAATAAATTAACAATACAATTCAGCCTAATTGAAAATATAATTTATTGTGATTTAAATAGGTAAGTTGGGAATTTCAATCTTGAAGTGGTTGAAAAATTGCAATATTTTATGGATATGGCAGAGATTGCAAACGTTATAATAACATTATGATTATTGATTATAACGTTTTATTTTTTACAAAAAACGATACATGTTTGTAAACGTAATTATAACGGAATGCGATAATCAAAAATAATTAAATACAGCATAACAAAACATATAAAACGGTTTTAAATTCTTAAACTACATAGCGCTAGCGTTTTAACGCCATCATATAAACCTAGTAATTTACTAGGTTAAAAAATAAATAATAAATAATTGATATATTTTAATAATTTTATATTAGTTTAATATTAGTCTTTAGATGTTCTGAGGCCCTTCGATATATTATGGGGCCCGAGGCCTGTGTGTGGTACACACTCTGCACACCCGATTTTTACGGCACTGTATAAAACGCAATATAGGTACACCCCAACACATACACAAAAAACAATAATTGTAAAATCGCAATACGCATTGGTCGCGTTCCGTTCTGAATCTAAAAATCTTATAGGTACCTACAAAAGTATAAAGCGAGTATATATATTATATATACGACAGTATAGTAATATAATGCAGATCGACATATAAATCCTCGTTAAAATATTATAATACAATTATTATAGTGTACCTCTGCGTAAGTATATACAGTTAGAGTCGGTATACCAATAATAGTCGTAATAATGGCATTTGGAAAAATTAACGGGCCCGAAATCCAGCTGATGCCGGCCGTCGATTAATATAATAATATGCTGGCTACTAATAAACGATGTTTGTTTAAAATCATCGTCGACGGCGCAGGAATAAATACCGAAATCGGCACATTTGCAACTCTGAGCTCATCTGAGTATATAATCTGACCTAACCTTACGCGGACAAAAAAAAAACCTGAACGAAAAAATGGCTGCATCGCATATCGAAGAAAAGGAAATGGAAACAACTATCATGCAAATCTTGGGAAAAATAATAAGCAACGTCGAGTACGAGATTATGGAAGAAGAACTTAAACGAATAGACGACATCGACCAAGAGCCTACCATCGGAGACCTGGAAGGACTTTTATCGTATGCGACGCGCTTCGCGGGGGACGACTACGTCCCGTCCAACGTCTTTCAACCGGTCGACAAATCTGACAAAATGGCAGAACCGGTTGAACCGATCGTTGAAGTGGTCGCGCCTCCGGTGCAGGAAGCCGCGAAAAAGGAGCTGGATGGCGAGGCGGTGGGCGCCACACCGGCCAGAGGACTGGAAGTCAGAAATAGTATCGGGATCTTGATTGGTTGGCTGGACCCGGGGGTCAAGGCAGAAACACGCGCAGCTCCGCGCAGTGCAACGGCGAGACTGGTGTTCTCTGCGTGGAGAGGCCTGACGAGAGCCGCACGCGTGTTGCGCTGTTGTTGTCCCTCGAAGTGAAACCGTCCAAAAGTTTCCCCCCTGGCCGAGGGCAGCGGACAAGACGAGGCGACGTGTGGGGTTTCGAGGTAATAGGTACGCGGCAGTGCACATTCAGGTGGTGACCGGCGGTAAGTCGCCGATACACGTTCTCCGGCCATCCTGCGGCAGCGCGACGGGATCGCGGACGTTGCGAGCTCGAGGTCGCCGAGACACGCGAGACCCTCTGGCGGCGCGGCGGGCGCCCGTCGTGGCCGGGCTTCGTCCGCTGCCATGGTCGTCTTGGCGGTCTCGAGCAAACTCGCCCGCGACTCTCGTCCGCCCCGCAGGACAGCCCGTGAGAACGTTGTAGAGGTGACCAGTGGCCATATACCAGTTACCAATACATCATCACCACCACCAACTCGCCACCACGTACCCCCCCCCACATCGCGTCGTCTTGACCGATGCCTTTTTTTTTTTGTATTTAAATTTTCTTTACTTATATCGAATAATATTCACTTTACAAATTTCGGCTTTTTTTTTTTGTTCTAACTTTTTTTTGAACATACAAAATTGTATAATAATATAACGGCAACCGTTTCCAAAATTGTTTCCGTTTTTGAAATTATATTCAAAATTAAAAAATGTTATATTGTTTTTGTTCGATAATTAAAAATAAATTTGTGAACACAAAAAACTATTGTTGCTTTTTTCGTATTGTCGAGTACTCGAGTGTGTAAGTCAATTTTTACAATATTGAATATAATAAAATATTGACTTTAGTTGTAATAATATTCTAAACTGAACAAATCTTGTAACAGATATCTATTACTGTACTCAGTGCCGTAACTAGGCTACTTGAGGCCTGTGTGCAAAACCAAAATATTGAGGCCCCTTATTATCTTTTTCAATACACACCTCAAAAACTTTTTTTGCAATTTTTAAAGTCAGCAGACAAAAATTCGGGCTTAAACAAAAAAAAATGTTTAATTTAAAATAATCTATAATTTTAAAACAATTTCTCAAGGCTATAACTAACTCAAAAAAGTAAAAATTGTCCAAAATGTAATTTATTGAAAATATTAATATAAATATTTGGTGAAAACTTCAATGGTCTACGGTTATTAGTTTTCGAGTTACACCAAAAAATAAAATTTTTAGTTTTAGGTAAAAATGACAATTTTTTTTTTTTTATTGACACTTTTTAATATCTAAAACTAAAAATTTCGGTTTCGATATCCAAAAAGTACCAACTAGATTCACTTTTCTAACAGAAAAAATGCTGATCTCGAAATTCGGAATATTTTTACTACCCATTGTTGATGACCGACAGAAATGAAAAAAATTATACACATCTTGTAAAATCAATACATTTGTTCGTTCCTCTCAATTGGTTTGAAACATTGGTTTCGTTTCCAAATCAATAATAAATAATTTATATATTTTAATAATTTTATATTAGTTTAATATTAGTATTTGGATCTTTTGAGGCCCTTCGATATATTATGAGGCCCGAGGCCTGTGTGCGGTGCACACTTTGCACACCCGGTTTTTACGGCACTGTTTGTATTGCATACCCCTTACAAGAATTTCATAAAGAAAAATTTTGGAAAGTAATAAAAGGGCCAAACATTATTGGCCCCCCTAGTAGAAATTTTCTGGCTACGTGCCTGACACTATAAAACATTAGTAGGTACCTACCTAAATCGTTTTTGTATTTTTCATTTGATTATACGATGAGGGGCATAAGACGTTATTTCTCATTCGTCCTAAATATAAAACAATAATCAATATATTATTTAGACTGTGCATGTCACATGGATATAAATTATATAGCAATGCTATACTCCAACTTTGTTTTAATGATATATTATGTAACAGAAAGTTTTTAACTGTCAGAATTATACTAGGCAGTAGGCGTACCTACTTCCTTCACACAAAATTGCCGTAATGCAATTGCGGTATATTGAGCAACTATATTGATAACTTTAAGAAAACTTTGAATGTCACTTCAAGATTTCAGTACACGGATATTTATAGACACAGTCTCGATTCGAAACGAAGCAAGAACTGTCTTTCAAAATTAGACAACCACTCATCAACTTACCATATTATGTTATTATTATTGAATAATATGATTGATAGGTACCTAGTGAAATGATAAATTAAGTGGAGTAAAATCTGTTAATATTTTTTGTACAGATCTCCCTGCTGAGTAACATCCTTTTTTTTAAACATGAAAGTGATTTAACCCAACTCATGAGATAAACTTAAGTTTATCACATTTTATGCTCAGAAAAACTTTACTTATTTAAAAAAAAATAGTGCACGTACTTTTATGAAGGAAAACAATTTAAGCATATTAAAACACTTCTTAACTTTTGTATATTTTGAATCTAATATATAAATGGGTGTAGCCATATAAGTATGTAGGTAGTGTATATTTTGGTAGTGTAGATTCAATTGTTACCTGTTCCTTGACATATTCATTGATTCCACCACATAGCTGGGTAGGCACTAGGCCGAAAAGTACATTTTCTTCTGTATCCACAATTTGAATAAAAACTTTATGCTAAGAGTTTTGATCCCGAATGACTTATACGATCGGCAAGACATAGAAGACTGAAATCGGATTTAGGAATTTGTCTTTTACCGATGTACGATTACACGAATTTCTGTACTTACCACTGTACCTAGTTGATGAAGACCTGCAGGTAGAGGCCATGATAACTCTTATTTACAAGTGGCACAATCGAATCGAACACTACAGGGATTAGGGCATAAGCGTCTACCTACGTTAAAGCTGGTCTATAAAAGATTTTTTTTGTCACGCCTGTACCTAAAGGTTGGTTGTCGATGGCGGTTGTAGTGTTGAAAAGCGTCTTTTTCCGTCTAGCGGGCGGTAAAGTGGAAATCCCAAAAAGTGCCGGGCGGTAAAGTGGAATTTTAATCCCCAATTTGATGAGCGCACATATTATCACTATTCACTCGCATATCCCCTTGCACAACCAGACACTGAAATCTAATATCTATACTTACTACGGTTCTTACAAAACATAAACTTTTGGTTACATCTTATATTCATATTATAACCTCCATGCGTGACGCTTAAAATAAATAAAACCAAATCGTTTCTTTCATGAAATATTGTTGTCGTAGAATTATGGTCTAGTTGTTGCATAGGTCCCTGCATTACCTTTACCGTGATCGATGAATGCAGAGGTGTGACAAAAATAGTGTGTGTGGCTAGTGAGAGAAGGCAATTTCAGTCTTGGACGAAATGCTGCCCTCGCCTACAGCTCGTGCCGCATACGTCGCCCGCGACTGAAATAGCTAACTTCCCGCCATTGCCACACAATATACTATTTTTTTGTCAGTGGACCAACGTCATTTCATTTTTTCAGGTTTCCATATTGTTCGTTACAATAATAATAAATAGGTACATAAAACATTTTGTAAGGTCAGACTTAAAATAACCGATAGGTAATCATATTCATATTCATATTATTATTTTATATAAATATTAAATATAGTACCTATACGAGTATAGACAATACCGCTGAAATAAATAGAAAAAAAAGGTATAATATAAAATGTATCAATTATTTTTTACAAACGGTCCCTTTAAAACTCCCTTCCAACAAATAATAACCATTACAATAGTTTTTTTTTCATAATTAATTTGATTTTATACAAAACACTAAGCCCGGATATATTTGATATTACGTTATTTAATAACTACATTATATTAAGAGGACGTAACACTGGTATTTATTGTCTCCGTCTTACAAGTGCGTAACACAGCAAATTTACGCTCAGCAGAACACGTGTAGCATCCTTAGTTTAAAAATTACAGTGAATTGACCTATTATGAAACTTGATGGTAAGAACATTATCTGTGTTTGTACGTTGGTATTTTACAATAATTCAGTTTTTAAGCGAGTTATGAGCATTTTAATTTACGGTATATTATCTACGAGTGATTTGCTAAAAAATGTAACGCACTTGTAAGACAGATACAACAAATACCAGTGTTACGTTCTCTTGATCACGAATAAAATGTATTTATATAATGTCAATGTAAAGACTAGATAATTGAAAACAAGTAGGTACCTATATAATAAGAGCTCCTCGATTTCGTATAGGACTCGATGCCAAAAACAAAAAGGTAACCGATCACAAGTAGTATTCGTTGAGTATACCTACTGCCTTATTTATACCTATTATTCGTTACTTTATTGTACTCTAGTACTCTATAGTTGACAGGACATAATATTATAAGTTGTTAATGGTCAAAGGTACTGTGTTTAACAGACCTCGAAATGAATAAAGTTATTTGTATAAAATTAGTTTGTAACTATTTGATAAAAAATAAGTATAAGATTATAATAGGGTACCTATGATGACAATATTCAACAAATTGTTTCAGTTAACATGTAGATAGTAGATTGGTGTACGTATGTAATATATAGAATATTATATTTACATCGGTAGGTACTCGATAGTGATTTCTCGATAGAGTAGGTTTCATAGTTTATTGTGATTTGTGAATGCAGTATATAACTATATAAGTTACCTATTGATTTACATTTTGCACTTTGGTCGGCTTTTGTTTATTGTAAGTTTGGAAAACTCATCAACAATAGTAATAACAAAGCTTTTAATGTATATTCATTTAAGATAATACTGCAGTTGTTATTGAAATAGGTACCTAATTAATTTTATGTAGGTTGATATCGTAGATATATCTACTAAGGAAAATGGCAATTCTACAAAGGTAAAAGGGGTGTATTCAAAACAAAAACGGGTTAAAGATTGTTATCTGCACCAAAATTCAGAAATTCAAACTTAATTCATAATCTACAGGTATATAATATAATTATATATACTTATTGAGCGAATTATCATTGTATATTATTATTATTATTATTATATATATTTTTATCTAATCACAATATTATATTGTTATAATACTTTGTAAGAATCTTACTAAGAAATATCATATACACAGTCCCTATACCAACAAACTTACGTTTGTATTTTGAAGATTGTCTTTTATTTATATTGAAGAATTGTTGATGTTCTAAGCTTCTAAATACTTCTTACACGAACGAATGAAAAACAAATCAAGCGTAAAACGTGTATTTTTTTGTACTTATATATTCGTTGATAGTTTTAAAGGATAAACTATACGGTGGACTTAAGCCCGTACGAAATCGTTTCAAACTCAGGTAAATATTTTATTATGGTTTTACGTTTAGCCTCTTAAAATCGTCTTTTCAGTTTTCACAATTTCACCCCATTTAGATGAAAAAATCTAAGTTTATATGTCAATTATCATAACAGAATACGAATTTAATCTACCATTAATTACCTAATGATCAATTGTTTGTGCTGTAGGTAATATTTGAAATTTGTATACCTACATCTAATTAGTTGTAATTTCATCTTGGTATGTAGGTATGTATATCTTTATAATATATAAAATGGAACTTGAAAAATGTCATTACCTCATCAAATGAGAACGGCTGGTCCGATTCGGCTCAAATTTTTTTGATGCAAAGATGTTCGTAATTGCCAGGAGAAGGTTTTTACGAGAGAAAATTTTAGGAAAATCCACCTGAAAAGTATGAAATCTGGATGTAAAAAATACAACAATGGCATAACAGTGTATTATATATTGGTTAGGTACTATTGGTAAATGTATCAGACATTTTTGTTGATTTGTATTATTATATTTTGTCAATATATATATAAATTAATGTGTGTAGATTAGACCACATGGAGGAGACAGGCTAAATTAAAAATGGTTAAATTTGTTTTTTTTTCTATTCATCTGATATTAGTACGGTTAGGTTAGGTTAGGATTTTGTATTAATTGATTATATTAACCCACCATAGGTGGAATACGACAAACTTGGTATAATTATTTAATACTTTAGAGTTAAATCATACACTTACGTACAAATAGCACGGGGTCAGCGATCTACCGCAGGTAGATTGCCTACCTGATAATATACTGCTGTGAATCAGAATTTTTATTCCGGGCAACGGAAAAGTTAAGATAAATTTTGAACAACATACACCAAATATTAAATAACGAATTGAACAAAGTTTGAGTCATATAGAGTAAATATAGAGCAACAAAGTGCACGGGATTAGCTATAGTATTATTATACTATAATATTTACCGAGTGATTCAATTAACGCAGGGAACTCATTATTAAAAAAGTATTAATGTTTTTGAAAATATATAGTTTACATGGTTTCAAGTCGTTACATAACAACGTTTTTATTAAATAAATTATATTTTTAAATATTTTTTATTCTAATAATTTTTAAGTTTTTACTTTTTTGAATTACAACATAGGTTATAGGTAGGTACCTACAGTTTTAATTTCATTTTTGAAAGCAGTGTGTTTCGATACATAAAAATCGAATTCAGGATGAGTACCTAGTTTATGAGTTATAAGTATTTAAAGTTTAGTTGAGTGGTATAGTGGACCAACATTTCGAGAGGGGAACGGCGAATCACTCCATTCCACTCATCTAAACTTGAAATATTTATAATTCATAAATTCATAAGCTACTCGTCACAAATTTAGTTTGTACTTATCCAAATACTTATAAAAAATTCTGATTTGGAACTTGAAATTAAAAAAGTAAAAACTTAAATAAAATTATGGATGAAAAATATTAAAATACTTATATATATTTGATTTTTTTTTTATAACATTTATACTTTTTAATATTATGAGTGCGTCTTCCAATTATATAAGAATCACCCGGTAAATATATCCAGTATCAAATTTATTGTTGTCGTTTCATCTCGGTGGAGGTAATTTGTAAATGAGTTAAATAGGTAGAGTATAATTAATTTAAGGCAATATTTTATTCACTGTATACCTACCTATATATAGGTAACATACTAACATCAGTGTAAACCATTCATTTGACTATTCATGTTCCTGGAATTACAATTTCATAAAGCGGTGTTATAATAGTGAATTCATAATTGCTGTTTATACGATATTATGACTTTGGTTGTACCAGGGTGGTCTTCTGTTTCTCTGCGTGTATACTGTACATAATATAGTTGTTTTAGGATTCATACCCGAACTGTAAATCAACATTTTTCTGAGCTGCAAAGTTTTGTATATTCTCCATGAGAATATTTTAGAAACATGTAGGACGTAGGTACATATTTAAATACTGTTTGATGTATATAATTGATAAATATTTAGGCAATACCGACATTTTAGATTCCGGGCGGATCGAGAGGGTCTGAGCTATTCCAATTTATTGATGGTCTTGGTAGTATAATAATGATGTGATTTATTTTTATTTTTTTTTGGAGGGAAAATCCTTTATAGGGCAGTAAAAATGCTCTGAAAGTTTCATGTTTTTCCTGCCCAATATAGTGTCCATATTATGTATACATATACGCATACATCGGAAATAGAAAACAGATTGCACGTAAAACAGGTTTTTTTTTTATTTTACCAGTAGTTTTAAAACCCAGATCACAGTTGAAAAACTACAAAACAAAAAATGTTAAATTTACTGCACATTCGTTTTTAACAAAATCGATAAGTTACACTTAGCAATGATACTCAAGAGACAGACATTTTTACTTATATTTATTTTGGTTTTTTTTTATTATGTAATATTCTTAAATGTTGGTTTACCTATCTATGTAAGCATACAATTTTGGATATAGTTTTTTTTTTTTTTAAGAATGCGAATATTCAACAATTTAATAAATTAAGCACAAATGTTTAGATTTGATTATTCAGAACTTCAACATAATATTTTAATATAATAATATGTATACAATACATACTACAATAGTACAATACTATATAGAAACTGTAGAGATCTGACTTATAATTAATAGGTAAAGTTATTAATTTTTATAAGGAATGTATAAAAAGAAAAAAAATCGAATACTTATATAAATAATTTGCTATTATGTAGATCGAATAAAATATTTACTATCTACCTACGTAATATAATTTGTCACATAAAAATAAAATGTCCTTTTAATATACTTATTTCAATTAAGAATTATAGTATTGGAGATTTATTATTTAATAATATACTTGAAATATTAACATTTAAGTAGGTACCTACTTACGAATTATATTAACATTATTATTTATTACATTAAACACTACTATACAGTCTATAAATTAGACTATTTGCATTATCTATCTATTATTTATTATTTAATATTTGTAAGGCTTAAATCTAAGGTAAACTATATTAGTTTATTACAATAAGTTTTTGATTTATAGTTTAATAGTAATTAATAAATATAATATTTTAGATTTTAAATTTCAATATTTTAAATTTTACAATGATGTGTGTTTTTATTTTTTATAATATTTTTACATTTTTAGTTCATTTAATTAAAAAAATGTCCTATGTAATAAACCTATAGGTATCAGATACGGTTATACGATATACATAGGTAGTCAATTAGTTAGTAAAAACTGTATATTTACATAAGTAATTAATTTATCATGTAATATTTTCTCTTAAAACAAGTTTGATATAGATTAATTAGACAGAGCATTTATATTTTCTACTGCCCACATAATTGCAAATTTGTATACGATTGTATACAGTCATTTAACTGGTTATATTAAAAATAATGAACAAATTTCAATAATTTATAGTTCAAAATATAATCTATTTAATCAAACGTGTAATACAAACAGGTAATCAAATTAAAACTAAAATATAGTTACTTATTCTATGCGTTGAACACTTAAGTTACTGAATGATTTTATAATAATTGGTTTTATATTTCAAAATTTCTGAAACATTACATATAAATAGTCGTAGTCAGCTTCATATGTAGAGAAACCTGAGTTTTTAAACTTTTTATATAATGCTATAAGAATGCGAGAGAAGTTCTGCATACGATGGAAATACATAAATATCAACACTAAATATTTATTTCAAAAAACTTTCAGTTTTTACGTGTGTTAAATATGTGTAAATGATTTTAAGTATATTTGCAAATAAGCAGTATATAGTAACTATTTAATGACATTGATTAGCTTATGGATAGCTGTTGAGTAGGTATAACCACATTGTATAATGTATTGTTAATATTTACTTAGTTCGATGGCTTATACTTAAATACATAGTGTCGTATAAAATATATTTTTATTCACTATTTCGTCATAGGAATTTAATTCGAAAAAATAATAGGCTACTGTACAACAACTAGAAGAGTGAATGTTTTCTCCAACTCAAGTCGTGGACTATAAAATAATTTTCATCGTCAGAATTCGTGTAAGCATGTTTTTAAGTTGGGGTGGTATTTGGGGGAAGAGCCATGCAACAGAGAGGGTGCGTGTAGGTGTATGATGAACACCCGACGGCAAGCCCTTCAGTATCATTTTCTTCTCAGTCCCGTTTGTGTGAAGGTGAGCGTTGACCGCTTTAACTCGTCAAAAAATATAATTTATCGTTTATTTTTTTTTTTTTCAATCAGCGTTAATCGAAGTGGTTAGGTTTTTTATTTTCTAACAATACAAAGATTTACTTTACAACACAACGTTTAAAAAAAAATTCGGTTTGTTTAAATCTCTAGACAATTGTGTGATAATTATTGTTGAGTTTTAAAAATTGCCCGCCAAATTTACCACGTGAAGTATGGATGATCTTGTAAGTATATTTGTGTATTGTGCATTATCGTTATTTGTTATATTTGATTTTTACATCACTTTGTTATCGTTTAGTTATTATTTTTTACTCAACTTTTTAACTATAAGTTGAACTCAAATTTCAATATTAAAATAAATTCATATTATCAAAGAGTAAACTACTATTATTTATTGTAAAATAAAATAATTAATATAAATTAGAAGATATTAAATTAAAGTGTGTGTTGACTACTGAGTAAAATTCATACCAAAAAATGTATTCAATGGACCTACATTATCAATATGACAATACGGCATATACTCAAAAAATAATGCTAAGAATTCTTCTTCTTAAATAAACCTGAATGTTATATGAAATTTTTTAGAAATAAAAATATTTTAGTTATATTAAACTAAAATGGATTAAGATTTAAAAACCTATTGATTTTTCTTTTAAACGTAGACGGTTCCATGAAATACCTAATTAGATTTGATTGAATATTGAGTTAATTTGTAAACAAACATTAATAATTAAACTTCAAATAAATATCAACTTTTATTGATCGATTATTATAATTTTTCCTTTAAATATTTCTAATTTACACAGAGTTCCTTATGTAATCTACATACTTTTTTATAATACCGGTATATTTATTATTTACGTTGTATTTATGTAATTTAAGAAACTATTATTTTTGAATATATATTATATATTATACATATATTTTAATTTATAAAGACTTAAATCAAATATATAATTGTTATCTTTTCTTGTAAATTATTATCAAAATATATTAGACATTTTTAATAGGTTTTGGTTAGATACTTTCTTGGTTTTTTATTATTTTTATACGTTTCAAAAATAAAATACAACACTAAATATTTGTAAAAAATATTATTTGAACATCAATGACAATTATTGACAAACATAATAATTATGGTTTAATGGCTCATTAGTTATTATAAAAAATTACATTGTACATTTTCGGAAGAAAATTAAATTTGATAAATAACTTTATACATCACTAAATCAAATACCTAGCCAGTTATTTTGCAACGCTATTGCTCATCATTGCTTTTGAATTACCTAAATATACAATAGAGATTGTAAACCATTTGATTGAATCCATCATAGGATAAGGAGTAGCATAGAAAAATAGAAAATTCTTTAGGACTTAATTTAAAATTGTATTTATCGGTATTGTAATCCAAGTTCAATATTTATAAAATATGTTCAACAATTATAAAATGGTTGAGAGCATATTTTCTGTTCGAAAAATACATCGTTTACTACGTTTATATGTAATCGTTAATACCTATGCATTAGATTAAGTTAATTCGGGTATTAGGCTAATGCTCTTTTAATATTTAATACGATTGATGGAATTGAATTAATTATTCTGATGTGCATTAACGATTGCAAATAAACATTAAAAACGTGAGCGAAAGTTAAAAAATATAAAATAAATTACTGATTCCTCCTTTCGTTCGGTAACTTAAATTGTTTCAACTTTTAGCCTAAAGCCTCTAAAGGTTTCATTATTATGTACTATGTATAGGATAATGCAAGGTATGCAAAGTGGACCTAAATTAACTGACTGCTGACTGGATTATGGCACTTTAAATTTGATTTATCGAGTGTTGAAGAATGATGTTTACTAATAGCGTTTTTGTGTAGGTATATATATATTACTATAGGTTCATATATCAATATCATATTATGGTAGCGCATTCGATGTAGAGGACCATTCTTTTTAATGGTAGCACATTTTTCGAATAAAATAATAATAAAAATCAGTTTTAGGCGATTTCGCTTTTTAATGGCTATATATATATATGCTATGAATATTTAAGACGAAAAAAAAGAGAGGAAGACTGAGTAGGTAGCATATCAATGTGTTTACCTGCAGCGGGGGCACAAAATCCTAATTACAACTGGGGCCTAAATAACGCAGGAATGATGTCACTACCCTTTTTTTAAATATTAATTCATCATAAAATGAATATACACGTACAGGTTGTTGAACCTATTCATGCATAAAAAAATATTAAAATGTAAGAATGATACGTTCGTCATTTATGTAACAGTGTAACCGCTTAAATATATTTGTACAATTTATTGTAATATTATTCATAGCGAGGGAATGAAAATGAATAGAATAGGTATTATGTAGTTTAGGTTGACAATTTAATAATTCATAATATGGAAATTTAACTTCTATTACAAACATTTTGTAGTAAATGACACGTATGAAATACAATATAATTGTAAACTTATTACAGTTTTTAAAGGTATGTTAACATAACATTTTATATGGTTTTAAAATGAATTGAAAATTGTATACTGTTATACGATATTACGATAATATCCTTTATAGAAATTGAATGAATGAATATATTTCTTTTTTTTTTTTTTTTGATGATACTGATATTTAAAAATATAAGTAAAACAAATTTTTTTTTCTAAGTAAAGAGAATTCATTTATAATAATTTATTTTCAATAATGATCAATGACTATAAACATACCTAAAGTGAAATCAAATTAGTTGTAAATTGTAATAATATTCTTAATGACTAAAGTAATTATTATTTCAAAACAAACAAATTATATTAATGTTTGGAGGATAAATATACCTATTAATTGTAACGGTTTAGAGACTATATACCTGCAAGATTGTTATTAAATATTATCATTATTTATAATATTAACATTTAAAGTAGGATTAAATACATTATTAATGGCTACGTTGCTTAAGTTTTTAATACTTAAGTCTAACAGTAAGTCGATTAGAACTACACATTTGAATGTGTTTTATTTTTTACTTAAATTAAGTAGCAGTATTATAAATATTAAGCTCTTTTTAATATATTGACTATTTTAGAACCGTTACCGAAGAAATGACAGACTATAATGACATTGAGTACGGTAGTACTATTTTATGTACCTACTCCTTCTAACCTCGTTCGGGATTCAGTTTTTTTTCTTGGATAGTAGTATATGCTTTTATTTTTTCTTCTACAATGTATTACATTAAAACGCCACCCAGTATGGGTAGTATTACAGTCATCTATCAATTCGTTCATCGTTAAAGAAATAGCGAAATATACTTAGGTACATTGAAACAATTTGGTTTTTGTGTTCAGATTTAAATGATAATAATAATATTTAGGTTTAAAGGTAAGTATCACTAGATGTTAACAAATAACATTAATGTATATTATAATAAAAGTTATTATAGTTCTTAAAAATATTAAATACCTACCTACCTATAACGGTTTCATACTTAAATCGATGTGCAAATAAATCTTACCTAAAATACGATTTGAGATCCTTGTTTTCTTATTTTTGGATTTGTAATGGAACTAGGAAGCTTTATAATATACTATATCATATTATTATATTGGTTTGAACTTTGAATGTTTAACAATGATATATTATGCTTTTTAATTTTTTTTTAAATTTTATTTAGGATGGCTAGCGACGGTTATGAATTAATGTAGAATGAATGTCCTAAAAGTCATATAAATCTTTCTCTAGCGCTTGAAAATTAGACACATATGGTAATTTAGAAATAAAGTTTTACTATTTTCTGAGTTAAAAAAAATACGTTAACTTAAAAAAAAGAGGTTTGGCACAAAAACTATATTTAAAATGTGATTTTAAAAATATTGAAATCGAGTTCGTTAATATAAAAAATCAACCCAACGGTTTATAAAAGTATATTTGTTTAAACTTTGTTTATATATTTAATTAAAAATATTTAAGGGTCAAAATAATTTGGAAATACTTGTGATACCTACACTAAAATATTGGTACTTTGAGGAAACTTCAAATGTTCAACCATCAAACTTACGTGTATAGTTTGTAGCCCATTTTTCAACGTTAATAGTTAATAAATGATGTCCCAGGTGAGTTAACTAATTTGAAGTGACAGGAAAATGGAAAATCCATTACCTTATTACTTTATGTATAGGATAGTAGGTAGGTACTATTCAATTCCCACGAGACATTTATTTCCCAATAATAATGTTTATGACGAGTTAACAGTTCTAAGTTGTAATATTTTATTTATTTGTTCAGTTGTATACTGCTATTAATGGGCTTAAATTAATAATATTCTCTTTGCTTGTATAAGAAAGAACTTCAGATACAACTTACTACCCTGCAGCGAGTATCAAAAATACATCTCAATCGAGTGCTATATATTTTATCTTTATTTAAAATAAAAAAACAAGCAAATTAGATTTTTTAGGAGATAATCTCAGCTATACTTAGAATTGTTTTTTCAAATAGAATGATTTATTATTGCTTTCAAGTTTACAGACATCCAACCCCATACAGTAGTAGAACTCTCGTATTCCCTTTTTTTTTAGGTATTGCATCTTTTACTCCGCGATTTTATATCTTCTATATTTCATTGGTTGTCACGCTTTATAAATGTATACACCTATAATATATTGATCTTATAGTGGTGTCACAATATATAATTCCGCCCTTAAGCCAATCCAAAACAATGGTCTATACAATGCTCTGTATACAGGTTTAGAGTTTAAACCTACACTTCTAAATAGGTCCTCTACACGTGTTTCACTTTGGTTATAAAATTATTTTGTCACAAAAATAAAATATAAATAATTTGTTCGATGCCCAATTATATTTGCTAGCCCTGAGCTGTCTTTATAGGGATTACACGAAATCTTTGGTTTGATAAATTATATATTTTCTCTAGTAGATTAACGCAAAAATGTTCGCTCATAATCACTTTTATAAACTATAAAGTAAAGATGGGTTTAATTTTTAATATTCAAATTTTTTTTTCATCAGAGCTAATTACTGATATAAATATAAACAAATATAAATACCTATTATTACTGTTACGAACACAAATATATAATATTATGGCACAAACAAAGTAATGCGATTCAAAAATTCAATTTGAATAAAAAATACTGTTGGTCTGGTTTTATGATGAGATTAGAGCAGGCATAATATCAAACTTAGATGTAGTATTATATGGGCCAAAAATATTGAACGGAATACTATGCGGGCAGCACAAAAAAACCTTATCGAAAAAACATTTCACACAAATTGTTCAGGGAAAGTGCGTAGCCACCACGTAGGTAACATACATGACATAATATGAATACCAAAATATATTTCTCTCTGATCCAGCATGAGTGTTGCATCTTGCTGTTGCTCTTTGTTTTAATTTATTTGTCCGACGATTTTGCGGTGGCCGTGATTAGAAAAAAAAGAATCGAGGGCTGCGCGTTTGACACGGCTTCAGGTGCAGAGTATTTTAATTTATTTCGAGCCGATATTATTCGAGACGAAAGTCCGTTATGTTATAGAGAAAATGGTGGACAAAATATTGAGCCTGTGTAATAGCTTACGTAGGTAGTAAAATTTCAAATAAGAAATAGTATAAACATTGGTGGCCAAACTTTTTTAGATAAAGATCTACTGAGAATGTATTTTTCATTTGAGGAGCCATAAAATACACATAACTATTGTCGACAGCGGTCACCGGGATTTTTTATGGGAGGCTGCTATAAATGTATAATAATAAATTCTAACAAATGGGAATCGTTTTTGAAATCGACCACGGTCGTCCGTTTGGCCGCTTCTGGTATATATATGTATAGCAAAACAGCCTATAGAATATTGAGAAGTGAATATAATAATATATAATAATAGTGAGTATCATTTTAACTTGGATTTTGAAGAATACTTTAGGACTTTGAAATTGGGCATCGATTTGAAAACCATGCAACTTTTATAATTTTTTATGAGTTTTGTCTTTTGACTCTTATCCAAAAACACAGTGCGTATAATTTTGGATAATAATTACGAGTTGTCTCGAGTTGGCCCGATGTGCGTCCATAAAACGATCATAATATAACACAACATATTATACCATAACGATCGTCGACGCTGAACTGGTGAAGGTTTAATTGATACTGAAAATTACACCACCACATCAATGATGATGTCTGACGCACTCGCTATACCTACCTATTCATTAAATTAGTTGACGTTGGTCTATTTGATGTGTAACAACCTGCAATGCTCTATTAGAACAAATTGGGATACATTATTATACTCATGTATATATAATATTCATTATATTATGCAACTCACATATTTGCATATTTGTATATTTTGGAAGATATTATATCGATAAAGTCAGTGAAGAAGGGGCGAAGGATACAGTCCTATGGATGTGTAAGCAGGCAAGGGTGACCTACCCCATATAGTTGGAGTGAAGGGAAAGGGAAAAATAAGAAGCTTATATTGATAGAGTCATAGAACTATAGGAGTATTGATTGATTGATTGTCGATTGATTCATAGAATTTGTTATGCTTTTATATTTCCCAGGTGGATTTCATATTCGAATGTATATTTTGATTTTGGCAAGCCTAAGTTTTAATTTTAAATTTTCCATTGCGGTTTTCACTCATGGGTATTTGGATCATTTGTTTTTTATATTATATTCCTTAAATATAATCTAGTTTACAAATATATATTTTTCATATCGATATGATGATATTGGTGTTGGTTTTGTTCTCTCCGAATAGTTATTTGGTAGGTAACTACTTACTAGTTACCAATTACCTACTGTTAATGGGGTCAGGATTATTGATTATGAGTTTTATTTCATAGAATTTGAGAATATTTGAAAAGTCAATATTTGTAATGTTAATTGAATACCTAGTAAATATTTATGTTTATATAACATATATAATATTTTGTGTGTTAATTATTATGTACGTTATTTTATATAAACTAACAAGTAACACTAATCAATGGGCAAAAATAACCAGTGTTGGCCGTTGGGAAATGCATATTGGCCAAACATCGAACTGAATGTCAGTATGTCACGTTTCAACGTTTGGAAAGTTTTGAGATTATTAAAAAAGTGTGTTTGACATTATCCAAACTACCACAATAAATTCTAAACATGATAATATATTATAATGATGACATAGTAGGCAGGTACCTACTGCATAACATTAATATTTAAAAACTCACAGGTTTAGACTTCACTACTTTAATCATACGTTTTGATAACATTAAAAAGATAAATAATGTATTTAAATTATTCCTATGTGGTAGGGATTTAGATATATTTGTATTAAAAATTAAAATAATTTAGTAAGTATAATTGATTTGTGTTTTTTATATTTTAAACTAGAAAATGTTATCAAATGCCATCAGGAGTTGTCCGATTTTTTAGGTAAGGGGCCACTTATTATTTCGAAACAATGTCTCAAACCGCATTCGTAATAAAAACATCTAGTAAATGATTAGAACTGTATTCAAAAATACATATTATGTTTAAAATGTGTTACCGGGCTTCAAATAATGACGAGGCAAGACGTGGGTTGAACCCTATTGTTCTATAGGGAATATACCGTATACCAGATACCTTATACAGTATACACTTAAACAGTCAGTTATACGGTATATGGTACAACTGAATATGGTGTATTGGTGTCTCACCGTGTAGTCCTAGTCAAATGCCAACACCCAAAATTCATGTTTTCAAATAAATCAAGTATATAGTAAAAAAATATTTTTTTATTGAAAAATTAGTATTGTTAAATATTTTTTTGAAATATCCGTGTACGTACATAGGTATTATATTAATTTTATCAAATTGCAATGGTGTATATTATTAAAAATTTAAATTTAATAATCTAATTCGTTTACAGATATTAAATTTATACAAATAAATTAATGTTTTTTACACATGCAAAATGGTTTCTTTTTAATTTCAAGTAAATGACAAATGTGTACTTACAAACAAATTGTACCTATATTTTGAACTGAGCAATACAGTGGTATGTATCTGGTGATGAGGAGAGGCTTAATATTAATTAATAATTAGGGCCCGGAAGTTTATACATTTGCCAGTGTTTACTGAGTATATCAAAAAGTTGCTGGATCAGCTACAAAATGTAATCACAACTTAACAAGTTCAAAAATAAAATTTTAGTTTGCATTTTTTGAGATTTCTTTTCTTACATTTTCATATTTTAAAATAAAATTGCATTTCACTGCAAAATTAGGCCGTACCTACTTTAATATTATATTATTTATGTGCTGATATTACTTCGGGTTTAATTTAATTAAAACCTTCATTGTTATATTCTCGAACACGCCACTAGCTCTAACTATTTACTGTTTACCTATGGAAGCAACTAGAATTTCCAAGTACTCATGATACGATTTAATGAATTACTTTATAATTTCCCTCTTTAAAAATTGTATACCTATTACCTATAGTATGTCACCTTGTCGTATACCTTGTTACGAGAACATTCAAGGTCTGAGAGACTGAGCACAAGATTTAGTTGTATTTCTAAGGTATAAATACAACATGTTTAATATTAATTAATTTGTGCATCTTTTTCCCCTTCTTTTAATTATCATTTCTATCAAAAACTTAATAAACCTAAAGTAAAAAAAAATTAGATGCATATTTTATATTATTTATATCATATATATTAGTGGTTTTAGATGTGTTTTATATTTATTTTGTTAATTTTTTAATGCATGCATTTCTGGGCCCTAAATTAATAATAATTAACTAATAACTTCTATATACAAATACACATGAAATTCTTATTTTATATTCTAAAACTGTTCTACATATTATGTCCATGATAAAGACAATAAAAGTATTGTTATTAATAAATAAATCTACAAGTAGGTACTATATAAAATAGATGTACAGCGTATAATGAGTTGTTGTTTAAATATTCATACCTTATACAAAGTTTTACTTTGTAATTTTGGATTTCGCATGAGTTATGATTCTAACAGAAATCTGAAACTAATTAATAAACTTGTAAATGGTGTGCTATGCATCACTTTAAGTAGTCATAATAAATAAATTGTTAATGTATGTAGTAATACATTTGATAAATTCGGGTTCATAAGAAATATAGGTATATAAGTAGGTAATTATACTAGGCACTTTATAATCAATAATCAAGTGAATTAATATTTAGCCTTCAATTAATATTAAACCAGTATTAAACATGTCACTAATTTTCGCACAAAATAATATCTTAATATCGTAGGTACTATACCAATTCTTTTTTACATTTTATAATTTACTACATTGTTTGTATTATTTGCTTATACAATTTATCGAAACATATTTTCAACATAATAATATATTTAATTGTTTTATTTTTAAATCTTATTTATTATTTATTATCTATCATTAATATTGGTAGGTAACTATTTAAAATTTGTATACTTCTATGTGAAGTGAGGAATTTATTGGTTTCTCAAAGATATTCTATTTTCCGCGAACATTTTTAGTTGTAAAACCGCCGCCAAAAGTTAATTACAGCCTTGTTTATCGATTGAAAATCGAGTCTAGTTGCTCTACTTTGGGGTAGTAGGTACTTTTCTTAGTAGTTTATATTAATTAATAGTTGCTACCTCAACATGTAATTATTCATTATTGTTCAAATTAATTATCAAGTCTTCTAAAAGTTTACTTTTATGATAAAACGAGATTCTATAATAAATAACTATGAAATAAATTTTAATAAGTAGTATTATTTAGAATTCGACTTGACATCGTAAAAGACCTTCGTCTACTGTGCAGTGAGACAAAACAAAATCTTTTCAAGCACACATAGACGGAGTATAAAAAATAAAGCTTTGTCGAGTTAAATTTTTTTTAAATGATATTGCCAAGAGTTATTCTGCACAGACGTCCTAGAAGTAGTGTATTTATCCTTTCAGTACAATCTCGTCTTGAATATGCCTCATTTATTTGGTACAATGATTATAGTATTGCTCGAAATATCATAATTTAGAGCCAGTTGACAGTTTGGTTAATATGTCATCTTCTAATTTATCTTTGAAATGTCGTATTCAAAGTTAATGTTCTCTAAACATACATTTTGTAATAACATTTTATGTTTTATTCATATAACTACAACAAAATACAAAAGAAACATTCAGGATTCAATATTTTTATACAAATTCATTAGCGAAGTCTAAATTGTTTAAAACTTCTTAAACGAGTCCAATACTCTGGTAACACTTTAGTAACACTTAAAATTTAAACGAGAAATACAAATTCGTTCAACGAAAACAAATCGATATGATATTATGATGCGTACAGACAAACTCCGTATACTGTCAATATTTTAAAGTTTATAGAGTGGACATCATCTTGTTATTATTGAAATATCTTCAAATATAATATAAATATATAATGGGAATAAACCTAGTTCAATTTTCAGAAGTCAATTTTTGTCAATTTTTATACATTATAATAATATAAAATGAATAATGAATATTTTATATTATCATGTACCTACACAACTGATCATATCCTTTATATTTAAAATTGTAAGACAATATAGCTTTATCCCGTAATAAACAACTAAAATTCAATTATTTATGGAGTTTTTTTGGTCCTACTATGACGTAATTAGATGGAAACTTTGTTATTTAAATAAATATAGGTGCACGCTGACATATAAACGAGTTTCCGCCTAAGTAGAATACAGGGTGTTTCACCAAGCATTCTCACGACAATTTTATCCTTTAATAATAAGACATTTATTACATTTATGATTTAAAAAATTTTTATACCTACTCAAGAACCAAATTATTTTAAAGTACATGGACTTCAAACAATTTTAGTAGAGTTTTGTACCGGTACAAACTTTATTTTTTCATAAAAGCAGTACTACTATATATTTAATCCAGTATTTTCTAGTACCAGCACTATCTAGTCAATTTTTTTAAACTATAAAACATTAATAATTTAATTCAATTTTTCAATCATCGTAGCCCTCATAAAGTCGTAACCCCTATGTATAACTCCTATACCTTATCATGAATTATTAACCGTATGGCACACATAGTTTACCGATATTCAAATATTACCCATTTGAATACCAATACATTTAAATATTTAATACATTGAATTATCAAAATGTGAAAAAAAATTGTCTGTTTTCAAACTACAAAGTGCGTTTCTTATTTGAAAAATTGAAATCCATAAGATAAAACCATAAACAAATAGGTTTGTATCGTAACTTCTCAAAATTATTAAAAATATTATTAAAACATTCTAACACATGGTAATTATCACTTGATATACATCCTCTCATTGCAGCGGGCTTGTGAATAACTGTAACTTTTATAGATGAAGTTTACCGATAAGAAATTGGAAGTAAATGTTTATAAGATCGCATATTTCCAATATAATTATGATAATATTTAATTTTTTTCAAATAAGTAATAATAAAAAAATAATTTTAAATTAAAAAGTACTTGGGTACTCTTAAGTGCTGTGTGATTTTCATATCCCCGATTTCAAAAACTATGAAATGTTTATATAAAAAAAAAAATCAAGAGCGAAATTATGTCAGCACTTTCGGTCATATTATTTATTTATTTTACTTGTATGAATATTTTATTAATTTATATGCCCAGTGACGAGAGATTTATTTATAAATTATATTTCCGATTACGTTTTCAAATTCTCGTAATTGTATTTTTTCCTGTGTACAAAAATAAAGTATTTTTTCTACCTACGCTCAAAATGTTTAGGTGCTACCCTAAGGTACTAATATTTAACCAATTGCTATTTTTCTCTTTCGTTTATGTTCTTTAATTTATCTAATCTATTATATCCAATTTATTTATTTTCAATGATGACTGTTTTTCGTGTGTACACGATTAATAGTAGAAAAAATGCTTCAATTCTCAACTTTGGGGGTGGTTTCTGGTATAAAATTGGATCTAGTTAGTACTCTTAAGGTCAAAATCGAAATTTCCCAGTATTTTTCAAAATAATCGGTATAAACAAAAAAAAATTTTACACGCAAAATTGATTTTGTTTTTTTGATGCAAATCAAAAACGAATAACGACAGATATAGCATTTTATAAACATGATCAAATTCTCAAAATATTTTGAGCTATATACAGACATTTGATGATTTTTATATTTCTTCTATAAATATCAATAAAAAAAAATTATTTGCTTGGTCAAATGCTTGAAAATTAAATATAAGGTTCTACCAGTCGGATTTCACTGCTGAATGGTTGCGTGCACACGTAAATTCCTGCTATGTATAATTAATTTTAGTCAATAATTTTATCAAAGTTACTTGTTGTCCATAAATGTATAGATTGTGAATACATTAAAAAAATTAGTTCCTCATAAGATTTTACTATAGATATTTAAAAATATTAAAAATACATAGGTATCTTTTTTTTTATAGACATTTTTTATTTTAATTGATACGAAATTATACGATCAAACGAAGAATAAAGATTTTAGTTATATTTTTGTAATTTAAAAATCTTATTCTTGAGTAACTATACTTGATACTTTTAACGTTCCTATATAGTATATACCTAATTATATTGTATACACGCTATTTTTAAATACAATGTTATTGGAAAACATTAATTCAAGCTACCGTTCTGATACTATCGTTTTGCTAATTGTAAAATAAATTACTATAATAGCAATATTAAAATATGATAAATATATTTGGAAATATGGACTGAATGACCGCATTGCTCAGAATAGTTATTCTTATGCAATGCAGGTATAATCATTGAATTCAAATTTAACATATAGGTACAGCCAAAGGCCATACGATCTGTTGTTGATTTGTCTGTAACACATCCGAATGGAAACGATATGGCATGTTAGCACCTATACAGTGTTCGGAACGTTCACTAAAAAAATGAACTCGGTCACGTTCACGTTCAGTCCTTAAAAAAGGAACTCGTTCACGTTCACGTTCGTTTTTTTTCAAACGAACGCATTCACGTCCACGTTCTTTTAAAAAACTTCTTTCATTGGGTCGTTCATTTAAATTTTTTTATGAATCGTTAGCCTGCAGTCGATATAAAAATTAAAAACCCATAAACATATACGCCTCAACGAAAAATAAAAATACAATTTAGACTTTAAAGCATATTATACAATTTAAAAAGTATCTGAATTAATTTTTAATATCTGACACTTTATTTGAGTTACATTTTGATAAGGATTTCCTAGTGGCAAAATTAAGCCAATACTAGGGTACTTATTATGATAAACCGATTAGGTTTATTACAAATTCGTGGAAATCATAATATTAATATTGTTGTATGTCTAGCCGGGGACACTGGAATTTCACGTATTTAATTTATATATTTTGCAATCAATCAATTATTATAGGAATTATAATGGGCAAAATGAAAATATTATTATTATAATATAATTAATTAATATATTTTATACATATAATATTTATTAAATGGTAAATAAATTGAATAACTAATTATTAACTCGATGTTATTTTGATCAATAAAAAAATAAAATAAACTGAACGTCTTAAAAATCGATCAAATTCATTAAAAATATAAACGTCGTTCAAGTTCACGCTCTATTTGCAAAAAACGAGTGACGTTCACGTATCGTTCTCTATATATGAACGTGAAAGCTTGAACGTGCGTTCATGAACGACGTTCTTTCCAAACACTGCGCCTATAAAGTAAACATTATAATATAAGATAATATTTTGGATCTTGGTATTATACGCGTACTTAAAACAATATTCTGAGGATTTACAGAGCCGATATTGTTCTACAGGAGTAGGTATCCTTACGAGACTTGCTCATGATAATACGCCTTTAGCATATTATCGTAGGTATAAAGTAGGTGTATGTATATACGGATCAATAAAATAAAAATGTCTACCTGTATAAAGAATATAAATTCTACGTCCTATAGGCCTGACGGCCTGTTAATTCATGTACTTACGAGTTACGATAATATTATGTACCTTTTGATTAGACGGTTGGACATTTGATCCGGACGTTTTATAATATATAAAACAAATGAAAAAAACTCGCTTTAATTTTTTTTTTTTTTAGACTAAATTATTTGTACATTTTATATTACCTGAATAATTTACAAATAACGATACAATAAATTATACTCAAAGAAAATAACAAATAATGATGACTAACAATATAAAATATTGCAGTTATTTAATAATAATTGTAAAATATAATAAAAAGCAGACATTCGCCTCGAATTGGCCACTGTTAAATGGACCGTTTAACCATGAATTTTGTGTATTCAACTGACGTGTTTTATCACATATAAACTCATATTATTTTTATAGAGAAAAAAAGTGATTTATCGGATAAGTAAATTAAAAACGTGTTGAATATTTAAAATGAAGTATTAATAATTTCCGTATACATTTTTTTAAGAATAGACAGATATACTTAAGTTCCATGTGCTATTTTTATTGATTTGATGATAGTTTAACACAGATGGTACCTACTACCTATACTTGTAAGAAATATCGAAAAACTCATAAAAGTTTTAATGAAAATTGTAAGAATGTCGAAAAATCGTGCATTTTGTAGGTAGTTAAAAAAAAATTATTAGATGAACAAAAACAAAAAATCAATCAGAAGGTTTTCAATTTGTTTGCTATAAAATTATAAAACCGTTAAAAAAACTAAAAAAAAAAAAAAAACTATTTTTGGAATATTTTAATTATTGCTTTTAAGTTCTATATAATATAAAAGAACACGGTTATTATTACATAGAAGATCACTAGTACTGTGGTTCATCGCTCATCCAAAGCCGTGATTGTAACACGGTGTGTAACGAATTACGGACAATGTTCACTCATTTTACTATAATAGGTACTTTCAAACATATAAATTAAATGTTTTTGATTGTATTTTTATGAATAGGCTATATACCTATTTAAATTTATACAAGCCCATAAAATAATAATTTTGCTCTAATTTGTAAAGTAGGTAAAGTACGCGAATACCTGGCAACAATACTATGATGAAAGGGTTTACAGAATATAACAACACATAACTGTTCATTATTTTTGCTCCGCTCAAAACCTTAAATTAGTTACATCTCCATAAAAACTTAATACTACTGCATAAAGTTAAACTTTTAATTCCCATTATCTTATACTACTTAAAAATGTAGATACTTATACATTATTGAAAATACTAAAACTATTAAATATATAATTAAAATTATTTTATACATTTTTTATTGTAATGATACAATAGTTCACTACAATGGAAGAATGTTAATAACATGAAGTCTTGTCGTATCCAATCGGAAGAGTTTTACATAATTCGTATATTTAGTTTACACAATGCGATTGTTTTTTAACGAAGAAACTCTTTATTTCAATTACGTTTAAGTTTAATGAATTTTAATATACCTATTGGCTGTTTTTCTACATGCTAGAGTTTATTACAAAACAACTTCTTTGAAAAAATTCTATTTTTTTGAATTTATGTTATTTTTTTAATGAAAACATAACTTTTTTGTTTCATATTCTGAGTAGAATATTTTTGTGAGTATTTCGATTTATGAAAATTAAATTTAGTTCATTAGTTATATCCTGTACGTATTTAAAGTATTCAACTACCTACAAGCTATTAGTTCTAAATTTTACATTAAAGTACCGAAATACTTTTAAGAATATTCTTCTTCAGAATATGAAATAGAAAATATATTAATATCATTTAAACAAGTTAAAAAAAAATGACAACGATAGAAATGTTAAAAGGACGACGTTGTTAAAACTCCAAATTATGTAAAAGAAAATTGTTACAAAAACTTTTGAAGATAATAAGTGTTTACAGTAAAAATAATCACTCACTTTTAGTTTTTGATTTTAAATTCATAAGAACATGTTATAATAAAATTGTATGTCATTCTTTTTATACCTATATTACTTCATCAAATCTCGTAGTAGTGATTACATTTTAATTTTTGTTCTAAATATTTATACAGAATCTTATCTCATCGGATGTTAATAAATGTTATAATAGGTAATTATTAATTAATATGGTTTTCTTAGTTTAACTCAACTCGAAAAAAAATTAAATGTTTTATTTCTTGTTGAATTTTACATGGGTAACTTATATTTAATGAATATTCATATAATACAATTACATCAATTTTAAAGTTTTTCCTAGGTAGCTGTATAGGCGGAGGGCAGGGTCAAACACTGTGAAACACCCTGTACACGTAACATGTTAAAAGACAAACATTTACAAGATTAACAATAGCACAAAAAACGTCTCGTTTGGACATAAAACTAGACATTCTCGTTGCGGTTGGTCATGTATAATTTGATGATTATAGATTGCTACAATGTTAGTTATATGTAGAGTTCTTACATTATTTTTAAAAAATTACTCTGAAGTTGTGAAGTCTGAGTAACACATCTAGTGTGTTCAAAGATAAACCTACGTAGTACGTATGCGACATGCGTGTACACTGTCATATTATTATTATATTATTCATTAATTTTAATTTCATGTTCGTTGTAAGTACCTAAATATTATAACATATTTTGTAAAACAGTCTCTAGACCCGTTCAGAGTCAACAAAATTGTATAGAAATCTGAAAATGTGAAGTTTCTATTGCACCTCTTGGCTCTTTGTCTTCAATATACAACACGCTCGAGGTTTGCCCAAGGTAAAATAATACACGTCACCTCTTTCTTTTACCTGTTATTCCCGCCGCCATAAATATATATTATTAATGTTTTTAATCTAGTGGTGCTTGTATAACAATGTTAACTTGATTATATAGTTTGATCCATATTTAATATAAACTGTATTCGTTTATTTAAAACATTTATAATTACTTTAATATTTAAAACAAAAAATTTTTAGGTTTGTTCAGTGGTTTACTCTGTGGTTGCTTACATAAATATTTTCCGTAGTGTAAGCTCCGAGCCTCAGATACTATATTTTTTAGTACCTACAATTATATACTATTACAGGATGATATACAGTGTGAATGTACAGCAGAATTATATAGGACATGATTCACGTCATAATATTATGTGGGTACAAGTTTATTTTGTTTATTTTTATGCGAAATTGAGGATAAATAAAAACAAAATAAAGTGTATAAATAATTAATAACTTAATAAATTGAGTTTAGTTTAAACTGTTGATTGGTAAATTACTTTATTTTTTTGTACAACAGTAACTTTTAATATAATTGGCAAAATATCATAGTATTTTACTTAAAGAATATAATATTTGAGAGTGAAAATAAACCTCAAAAGTAAATGTATTTAATGTTACTGACCCAAAAGAATTATTAAAGCAAATGCCAAATACAATTTAAAAACAATAAAGTAGGTAACTGTCAAGGGTCAAGGAAACCTATTATTATAAGTGTAAGTCACCAAACACCAGTCACCAAATGTAATTCTCTTTAAAATGAAACCTCTGTTTTATGGTATTTTTACTGTTATATAATATCTACTTAATGGAATTAAATAATAAATATTATTAGTGTGATTGAAAATAAAATGAAATGTATAATGAGCGCAAACCGAGTCAGTTAAGTCAAAATAAATTATTATTATCAATTAAATTCAAATTCGATATAAAGTTAAATTGTATACTTAAAAGAGATAAAGTTTATAGTAGAAGATGCTTAAAAATGTCTACCAAACTAATATGAATAATACAATTTAATTACATGACATCTAACTATCTAAATATGTGATGCAAATAACAATACTATTATGAACCAAAACGAAATTATCTGAGGACATATTCGGGAGCCTACGACCAGAACTTCCAATACCCAACATATTATTATCCTTCATCCGGAAAACTGGATTGGATAAATTAATATAATGCAAAACTATATAAATTCGTTACTACTATTTATACTATTTTCATATATTTAGAACTAATCTTTTATTGTATTATTCTTATTATATATTTAAAAAAACACTAATAAGTAACATTGTAAAATATTTTGTAAAAACAGTGAACTTCCAAAGGCCACGACGCCGAGGGTTATTTTTCACTTGAATAAAATTATATTACGAGAAAAATAATCAACGAGACGTGTAGCTCCGGAAAACTCGCATCGATAAACTTCAGACAATATATTATTTTCATAAAATGAACAATACCAGCTATAATAAATACATACAGGTAATAACCATCTGGCGACGAAAATCACAACGAATGGTCACAAAGGTATATACGAACACAGTATAATAGACACCATATTGAAACACATAAACGGCGGTTAAGTGGAAAACTAATTTCTTCCTCTACGGTAAACAACAATTCAAATGGAGAGAATTCGTTTGACCCTTAAACACGTGACTGTAATTTCAACAAAACCAACGAATAAGCTTTTTTATGAAGAAATATCAAAAAATAAGTAAGAGCAATCATAACTAGTGTTTGAAGTATGAGAAATATTTCATGAAATATTTCAAATGAAATATTTCATTTTGAAATATTTCACTAAGTTGTGAAATATTTCACAAAAACGTGAAACATTGAAATTTTTTTTAACACTATTAAAAACACAATTTATTTATTTTTTTAACACAATGTTCAGTGTTCTAAATTCTAATGTCAGAATTCAGTGAGTATACAATATACATGTATAATATTGTATACCTACTTGTATCATTTAAACATTAAAATATTTAAAAATTTTGAATACCAATTTAAATGTATAATACCAAAGGTTAGGTATACATACAGGTACCATATAGTGATGAAGGTAATTTATGACAATTATATGTAAATATAAAACTTATTTAAAAATAAAACAAAATATATTAAAATACTGAAATATTTCACATATTTTGAAATATTTCATTTTTTTAAATTTCATGAAATTTTCAAACACTAATCATAACTATAGGTGACACACCAATAATTATTTTCGGTTTTCATAAGTGGGATTTATGAGTTCAAAATGAAATACAACCAACAACCAATATAGGTCGGTACTTTTATGTTACATGTTAAACATATTATAATATTATATTGTATGTATTGTCCAACCAATTATAAATTCAAAGTGCTTAAATTCGCATATTATTACCAGTTAAAATGTCATACAACAAACAAAATAAATATATATATCACTCCGCTCGGAACCTAAAAAATATATATTAGAAATACTGTCTGGTACATGGAATAGGTACAACGTAAATGTACGAAATAATAGTACAAGATTTATTATTATAGACAACAATAGTACAAGTCTAGTACAAAACATATATCGTAAAATAATATTTTTATAATAGCAACAATGGCATTGATAACTTTGGAAACACATATCTGTCTAATGTCTGTACACGAATACTTTGTGGGTGTGTGTGTCCCGAAGGAGGGTAGTAGTACAAATAACTCATTATGTGTAGTGAGCTAGTCATGAGTAACGTATAATAAAATAAATAATCATAAAGTATAGAGACATTCAGACACGGACAATTAAGGAGCAAACATTTTTCTTTTTATTCGTGATTATACTATCGGCAATTATAATAACGATCAAATAATATTTTATATTACAATAGACGTGTATTGTAAGTTGTGTAACGATTGAACGTTATAGGTGTCAATAAAATAATAACGAAGAAAGCTGTAAGATAGCGTCTTAGGGTTTCTCGTTAAAGCTTCAAAATTATAATTAATCATACTTATCAGTTGCGGTACATTAACCGATATTATAATATAATTATAGCTATCGATTTATTCGGCGGTAATGTCTTCAATTCGAGACGACGATCCGTTTCATATCGGAATACTCCAGCGCGAGCATGGAATTACTATAATATTACGATCATCCCAACGACGGAGACTATCTCATAAAAGCGTTCAATCTTCAGTGTGCATTGCTATTGTCCTGTATTTGCTAGATTTGATCCGACAAATACCATTAGCTTTTCAATTGGCAGTGCTCTCCACACACTGCGATATGGCTTATATTGTCTGAGAATTGTCTCGGGCCTCGTAAAACACAACACCAACGATATAGCGAGTATGTATAGACGAACTGCACATCTTATTCGGGCGGTGGATTATTATTACTATTTATTATTTATTATTATTTTATTGAGTTCATAGAATTTTATTTACTAATGTAGGCGAAATACAAGTATAGGTATATTACGAGAACTTGGGAATAAATTATTTCAAATTATTTCGAGAAAACTCGAACGCAATTTCGTTATTTATATTTAAATAAATAAATAACAACATATTTATAGATTCTGAACAAAATTTGAAAGCTATACTCTGCAACGCTCTTTCTTTTTGAAAAAGTATAATATCCGGGACAGATATATAGGTGGATGTATTTCAATAACTTCAAGTACAGGACCTAATTTATTGATAACAGAAAATAGTTGTTGTTGTTCGGTTAATGAAAATATGAAATCCACAAAATCACCATAATATTTCTAATAGGAAAACGAATAATGAAAAAATACATACCTACATGTGAGTAAGGACAAAATGAATTCGTTATTTTCCATTTTAGAGTTGACAATATACTGTGAGGCGAATTTTTTTTTTTTGAGATCAGATTTATAGAAAAGTCCAAATATATTATATAATACAACTCCTCGTTCGTCTACTATAAAGAAGCAGAGGATATATGAAGAACTTAGGTCATTTCTCCATAAAATCGTCAAACTTTCAAGTTGAAAAATAACAAAAATGAAAAAAAAAATGTTGTTATTTTAAGAAATATTCAAGAAAATATAATATATTTAAGACGGCAGAATGCTATCATTTTATGGCAATGCTTTTATTATTGTTTCAGATTTAAACTGGCACAAGAGATGTATTGGTTTTATAACGATGTGTTTTTTATGCATAACCATTGTTCAGACCGTAAAATGTTCTTCAATTTCATCTATAGTCTATACTTAACCCATCTCTAACAATTGAAATGATTCAAATAACCATTACTTCATTAATAATTTCCGCAATATATATACATTGATTCAGACGGTCAAGTATATTAGTTTATACAATTCATAAAATAATTAAGAAAATTGGGAATATCTCTGCTATTCCGAGTTGTTGACAAAATAGTTTTTGTAATTTTATATTACCTAAAAAAATAATAATTTCAGAATTTTTTTATATTTTTATACAATACATTTTGATGAAAAATGTATTGGTTTTAAAGTTGTTCTCATACCAATTTAAAAATATATGGGCATATATTTTAAGCTTTTTAAGTTCAAATTTTGACGAAATTCGTTTAAGTCTTTAAAATTGAATACAAGGTTCCTTATGAGTTTTGCTACATACATTTAAAATTACTACGAACCATTTGTTTTTATAGGCATTCCACGATAAATTTGGAAAATATTTAATATCTAAATGATAAATAGGTAATTATTTTGATGTAATATTTCGTAAGAAATTGACATTTTTTATTATTATTTATTATTACGTAAGTACTTATAATATATACGTAGGTGATATTATTTATATAATTTATATAATTTATTTTAGTGTTATAGTTTTTAAACTATTTAGTCTAATTTTAAGCTATTTAGTATATATACCACGAAACTGTTAACATAATTTTACGATATGTGGTACTAATTTATAACTTCTAACTCAGTTATATGATAAGTTAATACAACAATAAAAATAAGTAATAAAATATTAGGTTAGATGTTTTTGCAAAAATTATTTGAACCTACCTACCTACCGTTTAATTGAAAATTGTTAATATACTAGCTACTTATTACCAATTAATAATTTTACAGTATTACTATAGAGTAAAATCCGTATAAGAAGTAGTGGCTGAAACCGCAGTCTCTGCTCAAAATCGTTTTTCGTATGAATTTCATTGAATTTAAATTTAACCGTGACCCGGTGACCCATCACAGTGGCCTACTCATTGATGAGTTACACCCCAAGTCTACTATACTGCAGAGTGACCTTTTTTTTAATACCATTTATCAAGATTACCCATATTATATTTATGACAAAAATATAAAATAAACAAATAACGAAAAAAATTTAACGAACAACACGGTATGAAAAAAAAAGATCATAGTACGAATCGTATATAGTAATATGAATAAATATTTGAATAAATCGGACGACTCGAGAGAAGCATTTGATATCGAAAACAAAACGGACCTCAGCGTTTTTCGCGATTGTCGATCTTCATCTACGAACTTTTGTCTGTGAAATCGACACGAGCAGCATCGTTAAAACTGGATACCAATAAAATGCCGACAGAGCATTGTAGGTTAATCCCCTATAGTTTTAAGACATGTATATCCATTAGAGGAGGGGAAAAGATTGCGAAAAGCAAGAGAACGTGAATCTTCCACCGCCACCGCCGGTCATTAAATGTATTGCCGCAGTCACTTCTATTTGTTGGAACAACAATTTTTGCTTAGTTTAATGCATTTCCCGGCGTTCATTTAATCTCCAGCACATAGGTCCGCCTGCAACAGCGCTTTCATTTAAAAAAGATATTATTACTCTATGGGCATTATACACGGAAAATGCCGTCGGGAAACCCTCTCTGTCCGGGATCAAAAAACAATTAGACATATCGCGATGGCGACAGTATTGCATGTAACGTTATAATCTTAATTCATACGATAATTATCGCTACGATATTTACGATAATGCGTCCGAAGCGAAACAAATAATAATAATTATTGTCATATTATTATGTGGTTGTACTTTTCATACGTTGATTATTGTTGCACAATAATAATAATATACGCCTTAATAAACACGGCCGCAGTAACATGTACCTACATGGCTACATATCGTATTATATAAATAAAATAATAACATTACAGCCTAAAATAATATTAAAAAAATCAATGACGCAGTTGGCGAATGTTGTTATTATTATTTATTGCTGTTTTGGAATCATAAAAAAAACTTACTTGCCATAACAAATAATTGCTACAAACTATATATATCGTGCAATTGCGCGAAAATCAATTCTTTAATATAAAATAATAATTGAATTTCGGCCAACGCTCTAATACTATTTGGTAGTTTGTAGTTTTCTGTCCATATCGTTAATTTAAATTGATTGCACATTAATTTAGCTCGAACAATAAAATAGGATATACGTCAGTATTGATAAAAATTACACGCGTTGATTGTTTTATGGATAAGAAATATTTTGATATTTTGTGATTGCGTGGTGGGCGTTTGTTTTAGTATAATACTGACTTATATATTTGCAGCTAACCTATACCGTAGCTTGAAGTATTAATAATACGTTTCTAAGTTTAATTGATTACGAGCAGCGGTGCAAATTTAAGCCATGACCGGCCTCTAAAAGTAGCGCAAAAATATTTCTTAAAAAAATTATCCTCTAAAGTTTATTTTTTATTTTTATGTAAGATACTATAAATATAGGCTAGTAAAAAATATTATCAGTGTCTTTATCGACTTCGTGCCTTCGGCACTGGTGTGATGAACCGCTGTTTTTACTGCACTGCTTATTTGAATTACTTACTTATTCGAATGTCACTTCTGAATTATCTACCAAGCCATACAAAATCACATAATAAGCGATTAAACTTAAGTCAATTTTAGCATTCAATAATTTATCATTGAAATATATACTATATATAGTTATATAAAGACACTATTAATTAGTTTGCAGTTTATATAGTTTGTAAGTTCTTATAATTAGTTGCTGAGTAGGTGGTTGCTTCAGTGGCGTTGCAGGACTTGTCTGATTTACCGACTTCGTATGTATTGAAGCACTGTTTTATTCTTAAAATTGTATTGACACACGATAATATAAAACGGTAAGTGATAATATTGAAGGAAATAAATATAGAGAGTGGATGATTATATTATATAGGTCATTGTTTTCATTTCATTATTAATTATATATACACAAGTCACAAGTACACAACTATACAATGAAATGAAATTATTAAAACAATTTGAAATAAGAATACTGATTTTATATTATACTAATTGTACATAGTTTTGTGAAACAGTATTAATTAGAATGTTTACATATTTTAAATTGGTAATTGTGTTTTCACTCCGTGAACTCATTTTAATGCATTTAAGAAAAAAAAAATAATGAGAAATATATTATAATAATTTAACAGTAAATACTGCAGGTCTGAAGATATTCTCTGATATTTTATATCCACAAAGTTGTTTCACCTCCACACACAAATTTATTACGGCGAAACTGTTGAAGAATTCTTTTTAAATTTAGTAAGCCAGAACAGCTTTGCATATGTTTTAAAAAAAAAATGTCTACCTTTTTCTTATTTCATTTTCCGTTTTCTAGCTTTATTGTAACCATTCTTTTTTCCTACCGGGTTAAAAGGTCACATATATTTTCTAGATCCCGATTCGAAGTAGAAATTTGCATTATTTGCATTTACATCTCGCCTGTACTTATTTTTCTATATTTTATTTTTAAATACACGGAGTTAAATATTTTGACATCGTGAACAATAATGATGCATTCTCCGTTACAGCATTACCGTCAAGATTTTCATATTTTGAATTTTGGTACAATGTAGACTTTAGTATGCTTATAATATATGTATAAGGTATTTGTATAAAGTCTAAAGTCTATAGTAAAGTATATATAGTCAGACCTCAAACTTTATAAAAACACGTATATATTTAAAAACGGAATTAAAAACGCATTAAACTTTTTGAATGCATATACTTGTTTTACATAATATTCCCATTTATACGCCTTTCGTATGATTAATAATAAGCAGGGATGGATGGATGATGTAAATGACAGGGTTAAATACCCTTTTCAGTTCACCTAAACAAAAACGTTATGGTAGTAGTCCAATGGAACTTCTGACGTAGCCACATGGTTGTCTAAGAATATCTTGATGCTAATTTAGTTTATATTTAGTCACTATAATAAACTCACTACCTACTTACTAAATTTGAATATCCAGCTCTAAATAAACAAACATTCATCGAGTTGAACGTGTGTATTATGTTTTGAAATTCGTTTGTTCGTCTTTTATACGATACCTACATTACAGTATTACTATTTTGTTATATTACGAGTTATTATAAACAAACACGAAACTATCATATGTGAAAATCTACATTCATATAACATAATAATAGTATGTTTTAATTCAATTTCTCGTTTCGTTTCGTTTTTTTTTTTTTTTTGATACACCTACGTATGATTTTTTTCGTAAAATGAATTGTTCAAACAGTTTTTAAAACCACTATCCTCACAAGCATAAACGTACACCAATCAAATCACGACATATTATTTTGCTACGGTATTACAAATCATGTGGGTACGAACCATAAATATATATATTATTATACAGTATTACATCGCACTGAAATAATACCATTTGTTTCAATGAACAATGTTTGCAATGTTTGTCATTACTGCAGTACTTTCCACTGCCTTGTTATAATTCACAATGAAACAGACTCTAACAGATCATATTTTAATTAATATACTATGCAGTGAACAACGAATCAATCCATAATATGTCTGTTTGTTTTTCAAGTGTAAAATATGTTTGTATAATACTATTAAAGATTAATTAAACAGAGAATTAATTGCAATCTCATTAAACCTGGTTACACTTGGCCTTATTCCGGTATATTGTGGCCGGGTAGTGAAGTATTGATCGGAAATTACTTTGGTAATTTAATTTCAAAAAACGTTTAGCTAAGTAGCTTGGGGTTGATATAAAAACGAAATTCTAAAGTCGTAGATTTTATTAAATTACCTTTAATTATATATATTATATAGGTAATGAAATCTTTAAGTATTTTTTCGATGTTGTTTATTTTATCATCGAAACAATAAACGCTGTATACTGTAGGATATTATGTATATATACCTTGGAGCCTATTGCGAAACTTTCAAAGTAATTATAGTATTTAAAAATTATTCTGAACGAAATAAAAATAAAATGTTTAAAACTAACCACATACCTAGTCATAATGTAATTTATAAAATTACATTATTGTAAATATGCGCAATATAGTATTTACTATTTTGAATCGATTTATACAATATACATATGTTATGTACATTAAATATTAATAAATATATGAGGAAATATGAAATTGAAATACTTCAACATTGACTCCGTGAAAATTGAACTTGATCGGAAAATCTAGTATTGTATCGAGAAAAAAATACCGATTTATATTTTTTTGTTGATTTTTTCCCTGTAAAACCGATGCGTACCTCCTATTCCTTCTACATATTTTCTAAACGAAACGTGTCTCATATTAAGCTCGTTCTCATTTTTCATTGTTAAAGAAATGAGATAAAATATTTTCCTAACCTTTTCAAATTTTGTATATGATTTTTTTTTTAACGAAACGAATAACGCGTATTTGATTTACAACGATATGTGTTTATTTTTTTAGTTATACTAAGTTAGTTAGTTTTGTCAGTTATCATTTTTTTTTCTATAGAAAAGGAAGAAGTACTCTAAAAGTTTCACGTAGAATCGCGGAAAAAAAACTATTAACAATCGCAAGGGAAAAAGTGAAATTTACGGCATACCGGTTTCTAACAAAATCAATTTGGGTTATTTTGTTATAATTCAGAATAAACGATCAATCTTGAAACTTCAAATTTTTACAACTACAAATATTTATTCGAACATTGTTATCAATATACAGACCTGATAGAAATTATCTAGAATGTTTTTTAATGTTCAAGTTGGACGGTATAATGGTTTTTCGGTTTTTACAACTTCGTAGGTATTCGTAGAATCTTTAAACTTATTACTTTTTCAATTATTTAACTCGAGTTAAAAAATCTCAATACCAACTTAGTCAACATTTTTTCATTAAGTACATCCGTTTCGAGTTCGAATCCAAGGAGATCCTAAGTTACTTTTAAATTTGTTTTGATAGGATTCTTTACTTCTGTGTACTTAATCGGTTCATACGAGATTTCTCATATTACTTCATTTAACCATTAATATGTATAATTATCCATACATTCACTACGTACAATACTCCTTAAATTTGAAAACCTTTCCTCATAAGTTCAAATAATAATGCACCGGCATTATCTTACGCCGAGGTGGATAAATCACGGTCTCTGTATTATTTCAGACAATCTGAAGTAGGTACTATTATTCTATTTTAACAGCCTTGTACATTAAAATGGGTCCGTTAATTTAAGAGTAAATAATTTTTTAATTTATTCCACATTGTGATAGATATTATGTGTAACATGGTCTTCAGTTTCCAGATATAAGCAAGCAGATCAAATATTTAAAATCATATTTTCCTGTAATACAGGTGAAAAACTAAACCAAGTTTCGTTGGTAGGTTTTCGTTTTGCTAGTGGAAAACCACTATAAAAATTGAATCGTAAATTCTTTAAATATTGTGATTTATATGACATTTACCATCGATGGTTTACTATCTCCATTGACACAAATTATATATATATATATGAAGGTCATTTTTAATTTTATAGATCATTAATCCCCGAATATGTGTGTGTTCTAGCATACAACTAAAATAAAACCAAAAATATAATGACTCACTGAAATAAAAATATGTATGTGCCTTTAGCCCATTAAGCTAAGCGTCTTATTCTATGGTTTTATATAATAATTAGGGCAGTGAAGTTGTTGCATTTACATATTTTTTGTAAATGCTTATATTTATTGCTGAGTGAGCTTAAAATATGTTTTGTTCAACTCTTAATTTAAACAAAAAAATTTATATTGCAACAAAATATGCAATTTTGGCGATTTTTTAATTTTACTGAAATTTAAACTATTTTTCATAATTGTTGTTTACATTTAAGATTATATAACTTGATATATATAAAATAAAAGTGAGTAAACTTAGCAATGAACAAATTTCTATATTTTGTAATACCTACTTATTATTTTATTAATATTTCTATAGAGCGATTATCTCATTAAGGTCGCTAAGAAAACTTAAAAAAATTCATTTGTTGTGCAATGCAATAATGTAAGCAATATTCATGTTTAATTTTAATTATTATTATTATTTGTTAATATGTTTGATTTTATTGATTATGATAACATTTTTTTCGATGCAATTTTTAGTATATTTTAATGCAATAATGCAATCAATTTAGTGAGTTTTTTAATGCAATAACTTCACTGCCCTAATAATAATATTTATTATTATTATGGATATTTATTATGTACATTTCATAATGTATAATATTACATTTTAATTACAAATTTGTATTTTTTAATTGACTTTTATTCCCGTTTAACCCATTGTGGATAATGGGTCGGCTGCATCCGAATTGGGTCCCGAATTCAAAAATGCTATACTAGTTGGGTCCGGGATTTTTGCAGGTACTACACTAGTTGGGTCCGGAATTTTCACACGTACAACAATAGTTGAGGTCTTAATTTTTTTTTTTTTTGAGTACTACATAAGTTTATTTTCCTTCCCTTTTTAACAGACTTATGACTGTTTATTTAGACCAAAGTTATGGTTAAAAATGTTTTTTACAATTTATTTTTTTAGTTTATTTGCCATTAAAAATATAAATTATTAGAATTTTATTTGAATAATAAATGGCAATAACATGCAGGTACTAAACAAAGAAAAATATTAAAATTGTTATAAATCAAATATAAAAAAGGTGGGTAAGTGGATGTCGCTCTGCTGTACAGTAGGTTACAAGTGGGTCACTGTATAATTGATGCTATTAAATTTGAATTCAATGATACAATATCATTGTATAAGAAAAACGATTCTGAGCGAAGACGGTATGTCAGTCTAGGTTAAGACAAATTATATACATATCTATGGTATTAAAAAAAAATTGACCTATAATAAATTCCAAATTAATCATATCACATTATCACAATATCCATTAGGTACTAATAACACGTTATACACCAACAACAAACCCTGATACTATCATATATATATAATAGTACACTTTAGAAGTTTCAAGTAGGTACCCACGAATAATATTATATAATCACAACAAAATAACTAGGTTTTTTAATATGTAATTTCGTCAAAATTTGAACATAAAATGACTATAAAAATAAACTGTGATTGTATATTTTTTAGATTTTTCGGTAAGAGAATTAACTACTTACGTGAAATCTTGTTTTAAATTTTCAATCCTTAGCTATAAAAACTGAACATTTTATAATTTATTAATTACGATGATTAATAATTTTCGAGATTTTGAAAAATTCTGTCAAAATTCGATGTTAAAATGCTTATAAAAAAAAATTGTGCCTATGTATTTTTAATATTTTTCAACTGATATTGTAACAATATATCAGGAGCCTTGTATTAAATTTTTACACTTTTTGGCCCAACAGATAAAACTTAATTAATATTTATAGAAAAAAAAAACTAAAAAAATTGAAAACTGAAAATGTCCGTAAACGGCTCAAAAAGAGTCAAAATATTTTCAAAATTGTATGGTGTATAGGAAATGCTAATATAAACATTCAGTGAAATTTTCATGTATCTACAGTAATTCGTTTTTTAATTACAACAAAAAAAGGAAATTGCCACATGAGAAATCGAGTGAATATCCAATGTTGTAAAAATTTGAATTTCAAACGCTCATAAAAATTTAATTTGACTTTCCGGTAGAGATTTTTTTATTGATAAAGGTAGACAATCTTATGAGTAATCTTGTATTAGATTTTCAAATCTTAGATTTAAAAAGAAAAATTTTTACGAATTCTTAACTCAAAATAATTTGCTAATTTTCGTGATTTTTCCATATTTTGTCAATTTTTGAACTTTAAATGCTTATAAAAAAAATTGTGACTAAGGATTTTTAATATTTTTCATCTGCCCTTGAAACAATATATTAGGAGCCTTTTATTAAATTTTCAAGCTTTCGCAACCAACAAATAAAATTTTATTGATATTTCTAGAAAAAAAACTAAAAAAAAACTAAAAATGAAAATGTCCCTAAACTGTTCAAAATAAATCAAAATATTTTGAAAATGTTATCGTGTATAGAAGATGCAAATATAAACAACCAGTGAAAATTGCATGTACCTACGGTCATTTGTTTTAAAGTTACACCAAAACCAAATTCAATTTTCTGAAAAATCGATTTTGCGTAAAAATTCCCGTTTTTCCTTAATTTTTCTTTTGTTTTTCCCGGCGCTCTTGAAAACTACTGGGAAATTTAAATTTTGACCTCCCCAATGCACCAACGATATTCACTTTCCAATCGAACAAGATACTGAAGTCGAAAATCGAAGCATTATTTCGACTACTTATCGTGTACACAGACACAAAAAAATAAAAAATAAAATAAAAAAAAAATAAAAAAAAAAACACACATCATTGTAAAATCAATACATTCATCGTTTCACTCAGAATCTAAAATACATAGGTATTGTATAATATAAATAAAATATTGTTTAAAGAAATCACACGTGTGTTCTTAAAATTTTTTAAGACATTAATTTTGCAAAATCAAATCGATTTATTATTCCTGCATTTTTTTGATTCATTTTGTTTTTTATAAATTTTGATAAATTGATCGTTGGAATATTCAAAAAAATGACTTACATGTTCTCTGAGTGCATCTCCATCGTTCAATATCATTTTTCGTTTGGATTGTATATTTACTTAAAATAATCTCAGACCCAACTAGTGTGGTACCCAAAAATATCCTGGACCCAACTAGTGTAGTACCTAAAAAAATCCAGGACCCAACTAGTGTAGTACCTGTGATTTATCCCTAGTACTCGGGACCCAACTCGGATGCGCCGAATGGGTCGTATAGCTTAGTTATTAAAACGTATAAAGCAAACATATAATCGTTTTTCAAAGGTAATGATTTATGAGGCGAATGAATCGAGATAAACGTGTGTGATGTATTGATTCTTGCCCTCTCTGCGTCCTGCCTGCGGTGCCATTTTTAATTTATAGTTTTTTTTTTATTATGACAATCATTCCAATAATATGCGATTTCTCAGAGGTTTTCGATTATTTTTTCGACATAATATTTATAAGCTTTTAAACGATGACATATTATTATTATTATTATTATGAGTTATCAACATGAATTTTTTCAACGCTCGACATTTTTGCAAAAGTAGGTATTTAATGTTTCTGGAGGAGTTTATTACTTTATAGTGACAATAAATTATATGGTTTGGTGTTTTATGAATATCGGAAATCTTACAATGATTTTGTTTTTATTTTTAAAGGCAGTATTTGCTTTGACGTAACGGTTGTATTAATAGTATCAAACCGGATGTTTAGAGAGGAAGTCGTTCGTCTTTCTCTGTATATTTCGGTGGTCCGGAGCTACAATACAATAATTGTCGTAGTGCTCGCTTTTAATGATCGTATTTTGTAAACGAAAAAATGTTTTTAAAAATATAATCGTCTTCTTCAAAGTATGACTCAAACGTGACTCGGGTATTTTTTTTGATAATTATATTTGAAGAATTCTTGTTTCACATGTCAGAGGGCAAATATTTTGTAATAATGTATTTATACTATATTATATTTGTAATGTAGAACTTTTATATTGTTTATTGTATGTTTTATTATTTTCAAAAAAAAAATAAAAACGTTCTTTAATATGTTTAGAGTTCAACGATCATATAAAGACCTAAAACCGACAAAACCCATAAAATTACATTATTTTTTTTATCAAAGTTCTAGCCGAAAATAAAATAATTAAATAACCATGTTAACACAGATTTATTTAGTTTCGTTTGTAAACGTATTTGTTTTTTCTTATATAATGTTTCTGTTTTTATATTTTTCCTGTCACGTCTATCTATCCACAGTTGTCAGATTTCTTTCGATATCAACCACAATACGACAGTTTTGTCATCTTCAGAATAATTTATTTTGTTTTACTTAAAATTCTATACATACAATTTTTTTATCTTTTATATAGATCATATTATATTTTATTTAAGTTTCTAAGAGAAGCGAAAAATGTATTGGTTTAACAATGATGTATTTTTTTTTTTTATGATTTGGTATATTTGATCTTGTTTTTTCGGTAGAAAAACTGCTTCATAAGTTTATGTGACCGCATAACAATCGATAGAATATCTTACGAAAATGGTTCTCTATGTATTGAGGTCATTTTTAGAATTTTTCATAAAAATTGCAGACAACGTCGTAAAAACTGTAAAATGTATATCACATGCATTTTAATAGACCATTACTAATTTGTTCTAATTTTAAAAATTAAAACCTAAAGAACATTGACATTTTCATCGGTTATTTTATAGTACTGACATCGTAAAAATGTTCAACGAACGTTCTTGTACTCAACATAGATTTTTTATAATTTTTTTTATGTTAACGAATTTTTAATTAAATTAAAAATGTAATACAAGCTCATTTGCACAACGAGTGTCCAACATTAGGTCTATTATAAACAAAACTATTCATGGTTTATCTCTAATATCCACTCTATGACATATCATATTTTTAATATGATTAGTATGTGTACCTACCCAAGTAAAAAAAAAGTATATTCATTTTTGAGTGCTTGTTAAATATTTCTATTTGAATGAACTTTTTTGTTGAAATTATATTAATAATATATTTCATATAGGTACAGCTACAGCATACCTACACTTTTAAATTTTTTATAATTTGAAATTTATTCACAATCTGCAGCGTCATTCACGCGTATAAAACTAAAGGGCAAATGCGGTGACATAAACTACTGGACATATAAAGTAATGTGTAAGGGATGGGTCAGGTGACACCAGCTCTCAACAATAATGATGAAGTTGAAAATGTTAACTTTGATATTGCTTACGGAGTATAATTTAGTGCGTAGGTATGCGATTCACTTAGTAGACCTTATAAAGTTCCATTTAAAGAAGTCTCTTTGTCTGCGTAAAATGATTTGATTAAAGGTGGGTATATTAAAAGGAATCCTAAGTAATAATTATGCATAGTTAGTACCTATAGTATGTGAAACAAAAATTAGGGAAAAACAAAAATTTTCCTTAACTTGAGCACATCATATTTCCTAGTTATTAAATTTGTTTCCACTCGTGTTAATAATCAAATGAAATATCAGGCTATAAAATTGTGGAGTTTTAGAGTAGAAAGCTCTATCTATTTATCTCAAGCAGTCAGTATAAAATGTGTTAATAGTATTATTGTGGTGTGTTTTAAGCAATCCAATTTTGATTTATCAAATATGAAATTGAAATGAAAACATATAATTGTATGGTGATATTTTAATAATAGATGTTCATTTTTGTTTCTTATTTTAACGCAATTATTTTTATGTTCAATAATGTTAAGTTAATTGGGTCATCATAATGACAATATTACGAAAAACAAAATTATTGATTTTGAATGAAAACCGAATAAAAAATCAATCAATCTTAATAATCGCATAAGAATAGATGTTTAGGACTTAATTGTATATTAATTGTGTCATAATTTAATAATTATTATTTTAATTTTTAATTTGTAGAAAAAATTGTGGACATTCTAATGGTTAATTATAAAAGTAAATCGAGTTTAAAGACATAGTATTTATTACATATTTATGGTATTAATATTTATTATTATCTTATAAAGGCAGACGACCGCAGGAAAAATGTAATAACGTTGATGCAATAAATGAGTTACCCTGTCATACCCTACATCATAAATAATATATCCTCATAATTTTAATTTGCTTTACTTTCATAATATTATTATTGGCACTATTTGGCAGTATATTATACGAGTGAAACGAGAGGAGCATACCTACCTAAGACAGTAACACAGGTTTATAGAACAAGTAAATATATTGTAATAATCATGCACGGTTGCACTTTAAAAAATATATTTTTTTGGTAAGTAGTCAAAAATTATTATCACTATAAATATTATGTTTTTTATGTCCTATGTCAAAGTGCCAATATAGGTATATATTATGCTTTACATAATATAGTATATTAATAATAAAATATTAAAAATTTTTATTTTGTTTTTGCATATTTAATACATTCATATTTTATATTAAATTTTAAAAAACCACCAAATATCATATTATATAATATATTAGCTATACTTTATTTAAACGTATTTAATTTATTTTTTAATCTTAATTTAAAAGAAATTATCAGTGAGTTTCGTATCAAAAACTGACAAACATTTACGTTTCGACATTTTTTTTGTGAGTATAGAAAAATTACAGAAAATTTTACCGTTTACCTTAATATTGAAACTGCAGCATTGGAACAAAATTAACCGGCTTGCCTATACCAATGTTATATCTTTATGACTTTATCGGATACAATAAAATTGTAGCTATTTTAGAACAATATTATAATATTTGATAGTGACCACATTTACAATAACCGGTTGATTATCGAATAGTTTATTCATTATACTACAGAGATAATAATTTACGAATAAAATGAATGATAGTCATGGTACTCAAAAATATTTTGTTAAACTGAAAATTGTCACATATACGTTTGACTGTTATTTGAGTATTATGATTTATGAAATAAGGTATGGATTAACTACTGAGTCTATGAGTGACCCACCTTGTTGCCAAAAATATTTTCATAAGCTATGTATCGTTATTTACTATTTGAAAAATGTTTATAATAAAATTGTTTAATGAAATATTTTCGATAGTGGTGACCGCACTAAAATCATATAATATGAAAATAATGTTAGTAAACGTTATATTAGTTTTCTTACGTTTAAGTGGATAGCCGAACAACCTTCTATGTCTGGCTTAAAAATTCTATCTCAAATTCGATCGTTTTCATTTTTTGTTCACTATAAAAATATAGTCCAAGACTCCAAGTTCTTACTCGAATTACGATATAATTATTGTCCTATTGGTTTCCCTATTGATTGCCTTATTTGTTTGTTGTTCTTGTCATGTATTTAAAAAACACTTTATCGGACGAGTTTTGTGACTTGTTTAATTGATTCACAATAAAATAATTCACTACTATTCTGTGTAAAAGTAAAACAAAAAAAGGTGGGCAAGTGGGTGTCGCTCTGCTGTACAGTAGGTTACAAGTGGGTCACTGTATAATGGATGATATTAAATTTGAATTCAACGATATAATATCATTGTATAAGAAAAACGATTCTGAGCGCAGACGGTATGTCAGTCTATGTATAAGACATATTATATACATATCTATGGTATTAAACAAAAAATTGACCTATAATGGGTACCTATAATAAATTCCAAATTAATCATATCAAAATATCCATTAGGTACTTATAACGCGTTATACATCAACAAAAACCGTGATACTATCATAGATATATAAAAGTACACTTTAGAAGTTTCAAGTATCCACGAATAATATTATTCAATCACAACAAAATAACTAAAATAGTTATTCTAGGTTTTTTAATATGAAATTTCGTCCAAATTTGAATTTAAAATGTCTGTAAAAAATAACTGTGTTCATATATTTTTTAGATTTTTTGGTTACAGTATGAACTATTTACGAGAACCTTTGTGTTGAATTTGCAATCCTTAGCTATAAAAACTGAACATTTTATAATTTATTAATTACAATGATTGATAATTTTCGAGATTTTGATAAATTTTGTCAAAATTTGATCTTTAAATGCTTATAAAAAAAAACTGTGCCTATGTATTTTTAATATTTTTCAACTGATATTATAACAATATATCAGGAGCCTTGTATTAAATTTTTACACTTTTTGGCCCAACAGATAAAACTTTATTGATATTTATAGAAAAAAAAACTAAAAAAAATTGAAAGCTGTAAATGTCCATAAACAGCTCAAAAAGAGTCAAAATATTTTCAAAATTGTATGGTGTATAGAAAATGCTAATTTAAACATTCAGTGAAATTTTCATGTATCTACAGTTATTTGTTTTTGAATTACAACAAAATAAGGAAATCGCTACATGGGAAATCGAGTGAATATTCAATGTTGTAAAAATTTGAATTTCAAACGCTCATAAAAATTTAATTTGACTTTCTTATAAACATTTTTCTTTTGATAAAGGTAGACAAACTTATAAGGAATCTTGTGTTTAATTTTCAAATCTTAGATTTAAAAAGAAAAATTTTTACGAATTCTTAACTCAAAATAATTTGCTAATTTTCGTGATTTTCCCATATTTTGTCAATTTTTGAACTTTAAATGCTTATAAAAAAAAATTGTGACTAAGGATTTTTAATATTTTTCATCTGCCTTTGAAGCAATATATTAGGAGCCTTCTATTAAATTTTCAAGCTTTCGCAACCAACAAATAAAATTTTATTGATATTTTTAGAAAAAAAACTAAAAAAAAATGGAAAATGAAAATGTCCCTAAACAGTTCAAAATAAATCAAAATATTTTGAAAATGTTATCGTGTATAGAAAATGCAAATATAAACAACCAGTGAAAATTTCATGTATATACGTTCATTTGTTTCAGAGTTACACCAAAAACCAAAATCGATTTTTTGGAAAACCAATTTTGCGTAAAAATTCCCGTTTTTCCTTAATTTTTATGTTGTTTTTCCCGGCGCTTGTGAAAACTACTGGGAAATTTATACTTTTGACCCCCCAAAGTACCAACTAGATTCACTTTCCTATCAGAAAAGCTACTGATGAAGAAAATCCAAGCACTTTTACTGTCCTAAAACGTGATGACAGACACAAAAATAAAAAAATAAAAAAAAAATAAAAAAAAATAAAAAAAAAATAAAAAAATAAATAAAAAAACACACATCATTGTAAAATCAATACATTCATCGTTTCACTCAGAATCTAAAAATAATATTGTGTCTGTAAAATCAATTTTCCATCAATAATGTTCGGGCTTCTTCATTTGTGCTTCACATATTATTATTTTAAAATGTGATGGAAATATAATCAATGACGTCAATTATTATGAATAAGTATTCTTTTGTATGGCACCTACTTCGAATTCTTGTGAATGAGATGTCGAGTGGGAGATAATTAATAAAAATTACTACCTACGTAGAATGCCATAATGACATTACTACCTACAGGGGGTCACCTAAATTGCCTATTCAACACGCCGTGTTACACAAATCATAATGTGTTTCGGTACCAACATTGTCGTTAACAATTACATAACATTATAATTATTATTTCTATACTAATTGTATACTTACTTAATACTAATTAGTAATTATTCAGCTTATGAAATGTACATCCTTAACGTTTTTATAATATTCGAGCGTCTCGAGCATAAAACTTTTATATTATAACTATGGTAATACTGTTATGGTTATATTAAATTACCAAGTACCTAGCTGAATATCCCGGCTTTGCTCGTGTGCAGTTTTTTTGTGGCAAATCCCATATAGTATATTATACGCTATATCGGCGTATCTTTGTTTGAGTATATCTCTGTCTTAGTGTACCTACCTCAGTTCACAGACAAATCGTCGTCAGTGTATCTAGCTTTATGAAATAATTCGACCATGGGCAACCGCAAGTCTCGGATTGGATTTAGCACTTGGTATATTTTTTGGTGTGGTTTAAACTACTTACTCTCTAAACTTTTCTGACATCACTCAAAGAGAAATCTCTGAGATTTTCGTCAAATTCAATTAAGTAGTTTTTGAGTATATAATAGATACATACACACATATTTGGTTTTAAGACATAGGTAGTTTCTTTATCCATAAGCGTGACAATCTGATGCATGCAGCATGCTTGTACCTGATGGGACCGAGTAACCACCGAAAACTATTTATTTACAAAAAAAAATAATCTTATTTCTATTATTACTATTATAATCTGCAACCAATGGCAACCAATTATGAATACAAAAAAATTTCGATTTACACCGTGAAACTCGAGATCCCTGTTTGGCCGCCTCTTTAAAATGCGAATATCGGATAACCATTTCTTATTGCACATCTTGGTCATTAGAAGAACTCAAGAACCACTATTCCAAATTTAAAGTTCATACGTTTTGTAGTATTTGATATGTAGCGACGAATGAGTTAGTGAGTGAGTGAGTGAGTTGTACTTAGCTTATATTATTATATAGATTTTATTATGTGTCTGTAAAGTGAAAAAATAAATATAATATATTTTAGTTTGTTAATTTTTTGTCAATATTATATTTCATAATATAATTCATTAAAAAAAATGTATCGTGCTTACATACATTTTAGATTATAATATTGAATAAACAATTAGTCAAAGTCAATTAATCAATCAATTAATTATTTTACAGTATATTTTATAATATTATTATAGGTAAAGTTATTGACAAGTTCTTTTTCTTTTGAAATCTTTTCTTAGTGCTTTATTTAACACTAATGATCTTATTTTTAACTATAAAAGATGGTATTCCTTAACATTTTTTGATTTTTGTATTTTCTGCGTATGAATAAAATGAACCACAAAAGGTTAAAATAAATTACTGAAAACACGTCCATTCACGACAAGTAATAGTTACACGACAACCCCTTATAAGATATTCATTGGATTTATGGTATTGCAATTTTCGACAGATATAAACTATACAATGTTTTTTAGAAACCACCCCTTTCAAAAAGGCGACACATAAATTTCTAAGTCCGGTGACGATAAAAATCTTCATGTGCATCATATTTCTGAGGAAAAAAATAACATAGAAATTTGTTTAATGTTTCAACCTTTTATTTTCGTTATTGCAATAGTCGGATAGTATTCTGTATAGTTGTATAATGCAATTAAACTGCAAATAATATTTAATTTATGTTTATTCGGTGTACGCCAAGCGTATAGTAATACAACACCACTTTAGGCAATTAATAATAGTCGAAAATTATCATTGTAAAAATCCCTTAATGTACATAATTATATAATCAAATTGTAAGCTAATAACCATGTTGTTGATGCTGTAACAATAAAAAAATAGTCGAAAATATGTATATTTTTTAAATAGTTTATTATTTTATTTCAAAAATGAGATAACAAAAAAGAAAATAAAGGTATTGGTGAGATTAAACAGAAAAAGCTTATTTGGTTATTTTTTATTCGATTTATAGTATACACAACTTCTGATTACTATACTCGTCATCCAATATATTATCGTACAGTCGTTCCAATAGAACGCATATTATTACTACAATACGCTATCCATCGATACATATTAAAGTGTATGAATCTCATTTTAGAATACAACACGTCTTGGACGAGAAATAACGACAATACGACACGATAACATTTAATGTATAATACTTATAGTATTTTTATTACATATTATGTTTAGCGAAAGAAAACATTAAAACTGATTCCGTTTGTTATTTGTCACCCGGATGTATAGTTAAGCGCTTATATACGTATAAATACAAGCCCGAGCAAGCTAGCGATAGTTTTTAATTATTGACTTAACTTAAGTTGATGGAAAACATTTTAAAAAGTTTACATTTAATAGTTATCCTAATTTTTTGCTTAAACCATTATGTTAAAAGTTGTATGGAATCTTACAATTTACTTATTAACTTAAGTTAATAGTTATTATTTCTTTTTTTAAATAATATATAAATAACCACTAATACGGTTAGGTCAATAATAAAAAGTAAATGTTTATTCAATATGCGTTATCAATAAAAATCAGTTAAGTTAATGCAAATTAAATTTAAAAAGTTAAAATTAACTTAACTTTAACTCTTAAACTCGTTTATGCCCATGATTTCGTAAATATATAATAAATGTATTATATGTATAATAATATAATATAATTATTACAGGCGGTCCGACTGAACCATAAGAAAGAACAAGTGATCATACTCGACGAAGATAACATGTTATTAGACGATAAAATGATCTACACGTCGCAACCGAAGATTTACCCATTCGCTGTAGTCCTCAGGCTTCGTGTACTTCAGGTAACTAGTATGCATATCGGTATTGAAAAATTAATATACAGTTAAACCATTGTGTAATTATGACTGTAAAGTTTTAACTCTATAAAGAAAAAATATAAAATTATCTAGTAAATAACAATTTAAATAAAACGTTCAGGTACAATACATATTTGATAATTCGTTAATGTTGTGATGATAATTTACGAACTACCCACATTATTACTACATATTATTAGCAATCTTCAGAAATTGTATAATAGTACTCAGTTAATCACAAGTTCGTTTCATGACACTATATAGTTATACCGCTATGCGCATTTCAATAGTTCAATTTTCATTTTAGAAATTCAAATATCAAATAAATGTGTACAAATATCGGTGTGAAAATTGAATTAAAATCGTTAAATATTTTCACCTCGTGAACGTTAAAGATTATCTAAGGTGTCAAATAAAAGGATGACAAATGACGGGATCGTCGTATTGAGGATATATATACGAGTTAAAGCCTCGGACAAACCCCAAGCGTTTCGCGGTATTTATCTCGCTCGTTATCGAAGGCATTCAAAACCGAACTTTTACTTTACAATTTGCTTAAAGCGGCGTGAAATGCTTTCACCATTGTGGCAGTTTATTTATTGTTTTAGTGCAACGAAACGTTGTTTAAAATTTAATTTTGACTATGACAAGACATTCAAAAAAACCGTTTATCTTCATAACGAAACTGCGTAGACACGTTTTGTGTTTCAAGATATTGTTTACTACCTCGAATTTTATTATATTTTTGTACAAATATTATACAGGTATAATAGCTCCGTGGGAATCATTGATTAATGTACCATAAATAATGTCATTGTAATCGCACGATATATAGAAAGCAAAATATATCGTATATATAGTACCTATTACATATAATAATACAATTTTCTTACGGTTCCTTTTAACACGTGCACTATTTTAATATTAATTCTGAAAGTTTTTCGTCATTGTTATAATACTATGTGTTTGCTATTTTTACGTTTGATTAATACCTACACTAGAATTTACCAGGCACACATTATTAGTATAAGCACTTAGTATATGGAGTTTCAAATGGGAGATGCGATTATACGCTTGCTGAAACACGGAAATAATTAATGTGCAAATAGGTATGCGCAGGTATTCGGCCAAGTGAAAAGCTTTCACATATCATATATTATAAAACAATATGTAATCTCGGGGGGTCATTTTTAGTCGCAACTCTCTGTACGACGTCCGTTTAGTTGTATCCGTTTTAAAATAATAATAAGCATACGCTTGGCGATTGTTTCGACGAACAATTATTATTATACATAATCATTAGATATTTACTTCGCGATAAAAAACAAAATACAACAAAAACGATTACGGTAAAACGATGCCTTGCACTCACTGTGTAATGTAAAAAAAGCTCGATTTTTGTGGTTTTAGAAAAATTAGACCTTGCCAACATTATATTATATTCTTCGTATAATATATAATATGAGATTCGCGACTAGTCCAAAATATTGTTTTTCAATCAGTCTCGTCCACAAGGATCAAATAAATAGAATATCGAGATATACCGTGGGTATTATGTGTGACTGGAATTCGTCATTAAATCGATATAAAATATTATGGAACCAAGCGAGACAAAGCCCTAAGCCACTGAACTACTGAACTTTGCGCGGCGTAGCGGTATTTTCTTTTTCTCTGTAAGGAATTTATGAGATATTAACTTATTTTCATAAAGTCAGCGATGTCGTTGATACATCAACGATGATCTCGTAAAAAGATTTATCCTCCCACATACCTACCTTTAAAAAATATACATTCTTAAATTGACATAAAAATAATACAAGAGTGTCAAATTTGACCTCTTTTTCTCGGAAAATATTTTTTCTGTTTCTTTTTTTTTTCCATTTTCTATGAAATTCATTGCATGCCATTTATAAATAGTTCAAATACCCCTTGAACAATATTAATAATATAATATGGTGTTTAATAAAAAAAAAATTACATCTTTAGACTTCTGCTAGGTATGTAATAATAAATCAATTAAAAACCATTCATTGAAATAATTTAATATAAAAGTTTTAAAATAAATTTCTTCGGTGAAAGATTTTTTTTTTTATTAATCTAAATTAAACGTTTATAAATGGAAAATTATAATTTTTACTGCCTATTTGTCTATATATTATACCTTCAAGTATGTTAGCCTGCTTAAAAAGACAATAAATAGGCATGCCATTAATATATCTTTAGCAGGATGTAATGTTTTCTTTATTGTTTTCTTCTTTATTCGTATAAATATTAAATAGACTTAAGCAAAACAATATCTATAAAGTATACAATTATAGTTGTAATACATTTCAATTAACTTCAGATTGTTATTAGTTATAATTAGAATTCGTTTTTGTGTTAAGCTTCAATTTTGGTATAATAGTCTTTGATTGGTTCGTAAAAAAATTCCGTATAGTGAATATTACATTCAATTTAAATAAAAAATTTCCCCAGGGTCTTACTCCGCGAATTTCGTATATATATAATATAACCTAAATACATATAAATCTTTTTCAGTTCAATATTTCTATTAGTAAAAATTATTCTTTTAATAATAATGTATTCAACTTCAACTGCAGAATATAAATGTATAATGCAATAATACCAATACTAGATAATATAATTCTCCTTGAATAGAACCAGAGCACAAATATAGAATTAAAATAGAATTCAACTCGATGGTATGAATTATATTATACAAAATTAGCGGGAAAAAAATGTATACCTAAAAAAATCCATGCGAGCTTAAATATAATTTACCCTCAGGACTTTAGAGCCGAATAAATTGCTTAGGAGTATTTCATGCCCTCTCACTAACTCACTCTCTTTCTACATATATACATTTCCTTTGATTTATATACGGTATCTAGTATAACATATACTACTTGAACCCTGCTTCATATATTATATATTATTAAAAACGTAATACATGCTCTCCCTGTGTAATTTTAGTTTTTTTTGTAATCATTGTTTAGTTATAATTATATATATTTTTTTTTTCAGATAGTTTGCGGTATTACCGGGTTAGTTATGGGTATGGTCGCCACTATAGAAGAAAAGGGAAAAATGAACTTGGGCTTAGCAATACCAGCTGGAATCCTGACAGTTATTGCTGCAGGTATGTACTATAATAGTATAATACTACAAAATATATATATATGTGCATTATCGTAGTTATTAATGAACAGGTAGGATGTTTATGATCTGAAACCCTAAAAAATGCATGCAAATACGCCCGTCAAATATCAAAGTGTGGATTTAAAGTAATCAAATATGATATAAAAGAATTGTTCATGTATTATTCATTAAAAATATACTATACATTTTTAATAAATTAATAATATAACACATATTATATTATATTTTTATAATAACACGTTATATTCGTGCCTCCAAGTTAATTGTGACAACAACATTAATAACTTATAAATAACTTTGAGTGTTGCCTACGAGTATGTGCCATGTATTTGCCTATACGGTATGTCAATAAAAGCATGTATGACACGCTTGTTAGCCTGATCTAGTTGATCTGTAAAAGGTAAATCTAATAATAAAAAAAATATATATTTTTAAAAATGTTCTTAATAATCTAAATTCTTAGAAAAGTGACGTACCTACCTATATAATTTACAAAAAATGACCATAGTATAAAAAAATATCCTTGAAACAAAAACTATTAGGTAGGTACATTCTTTGCTATAATTGCAAAAAAATAGGTTAGGTTATTATCTGCAATGTATATAAAGTGATGATCTCCTATTCAAAGAAACCGACAAGTAAATTTAGAAATAATGTTTTTCCTATGTAGTACATATTTAAATATATATATAATCTAATGTTATCCATAATAAACACTGTACAAAAATGTATGGCCTTGGCCAGCTACTGAAGTTTCAGGTCAATAAAAAAAATGTATTTAGATATATATCTGTAATATGCACGACTAAAACCAAAATGTGAAAATGTCATAACAATATAATATTTCTTGTTAATTTTCTATAAATAAGCCTGTGATGGATGAGTTCGGTTAAGTTAGATTTTTCTGAAAATGTTTTTGAATGGACATCGAGATTACGTCCTAAAAACAAAACTATTAGTTTGTTTCATATCAGTGGCGGCGCCAAAGGCGGGCCCGGGCGGGCCATGGCCCGCCTTAGAAACCCCTGGCCCACCCGTTGGCCCGCCTAAAAATTTTGATTAAATTTAATAGTTGAAATTATTATTTTTAAGTACGTAAATAGAACATATCCCTGTAATTTCGTGGTCTGGTTTTCCTAAATCACACAGCTATAATACTTGGATATAATATAGATTGTTTACGTTTTATATTTGGTGCGGTTGTTCGCGGAAACGGCTTGGACGGGATTACGACAATATTATTGTATAAATCTAATTTTAGATAATTCTGAAATATGACTGTTAGTCATAACTCATAAGGAATAGATTACCATCATCGTTAGTCGTTGTCGACTTGTCGTTACCCACACTTCGAAGTGGCGAAGTCCAATCAGTCTGTAATGTGGGCAATGGGCATGTAACAGCTAGAGACTAATGAACAGTAATTATTATAATAACCTTTATTGTCGTCGTTGCACAATTTTTGGTTATTTAGTCGAGTACTCTCCTATTAATTATTATTATCTTAATCTTTCATTCTTGCTATTCATAAAATATATTATTTAATATATGTATTTAATAGTTGTTTTATATTTCATTATATGTACCTAGTTATGGTTTGCTAATGTATTAATATGTATTCAATTATAAACTTTGAAATCAAAATTTTTTAGATGTATAATATTATGTTGTTTATTTAATAAAGAAAATATAAAGGATTGCAGTTTTATGTATTTCATTTTACTTTTCTTTTTAAATAAGTATCTGATAAATAAATAACCCAACTCACCAAAACTCCTGGTCACCATAGGCGCAATTTGGGGGGTGCTTGGGGGGGCTTAGCACCCCCAAAATTCATATTAGCACCCCCAAATTTTCAACAGCATCATTTAATTGTTATTGGTTATACACGTATTATGTCATAGACAACAGGATAAATTAATTTCTAAGATTTGACTTATATAATAATAATAATATTTCACTCGTATTTTTCGAATCGTTAAGTCTGTGCGACTGTGCGACGTACATGTAACGTGTTTTATTGTTTATCCTCATTAACTTCCTATATTTAATTTAATTTAAATTATATTTTATTTTATTTTAATTACCTACTCAAGTTGTTATTGTTTTTAAATTTTATTCTGGAAAATACTAAAAATATTTTTTGTATTTTCAATTTTGAAAAAAAGTCAAAAAATGATAATGATAAACACCAAGAAGTAAGTTTGATATTTATTAAATGAAATAATAAATAATTTTGCTATGTCTCAAAGGCATATATCTTTATTATAATATTCAAATGAAAATAAAAAACGTATTTACCTGTATTATATATTTATTTTTCAATATTAATAATTATTGATTAATCAGGTAGTATTATGAATGCATGAATGGTGTTATGAGGGGAGTGGGGGGGGCGAAGCCCCCCACGGGTTACTTTGGTCCACATAAATCTAGCACCCCCATAAATTTAGCCCAAATTGCGCCTATGCTGGTCACTGAGACTGTAACTCAACTACCATTTTTCAAGGGGGGAGGTCAAAGACCTTAAGAAATTAAATAAACAATTTTTATTACAAAAGTACTTATAGGTACTTATGTATGTAGATTCAAAGGTGGGTATTCCAAAAAGGACACTCCGGCCCCTGTCACCCCCCCCCCCCCGTTGATTAAACTACCATACGTCCAAACAACTGTGCCTGCCCAAATATATGTTGGCCTCCCTTTGGCCCGCCCTGGGAAAAATTCCTGGCGCCGCCACTGTTTCATATGTTTAGATTTTTCTTTCAATAATTTCTATCAAGTATAATTTATTAACCTACCTTTTACCTATTTTTAATATTTTAAAATTTAATAATTTAATATTATCATATTACGAAGATTTTCTATAGAGACTTCATATAATTAAATTTTTTGTACAAATAAATTGATTTATCACAAATTATTTTACATATCAATATATAATTATGGGCTGACAATTTTTAACACACTAGATACACCATGCATATATTTTTAAAAATAGAGATGCATTTACTTACTTATCCAACAAAAACTGTATTGAATTGATTTGATTTGTATGATAAAAAATATAATTAATAATAAGAATAAATAACATTGTTGACTGAAACGTGTTGAAAAATAACCATCTTCAAAACCTATTAAGTAATTAAATGTGTACCCAATTTACGGAAATGTACAACAATAAATGTAACAGTATAACAACATTGAACATAGTAGGCATATACACTACATACCTAGTATACATATGAATTTAACTTAAAACTCTTATAAATAAAAATGTAATGATATGATATTTAATAGAAGATGTGCTTTTATACATTGGAAATTATGTTTGTCTTACGCTGTGAACAAATAATTTGTTATCTTTAGTTATTTTAGTTTTTATCTTATTTACTTTTGTGGATTCTTGTTTGAATATATTATATTAGTATTGAATATTCATGTTTATAAATCGCAAGTGCAAATTATTTAGTAAGTAAATAGGTATAAAGTAGGATTCAAGTTGGAAAGTTATCGGGTGAAGACCATTCTGGTTCTTTAGGCGGTACTGTCGGCAATTTAGATTGATTGCTTGCGTTTGTCAGACAGGTGGAAGCCATTCATTGCTAATTGACTACATTAAAATATTAGTTGATTAAATGAGAATATTGTGTCCCAATGAGTAGACACATTAATCAAATAATTCGCTCATACAGTACATCAGCAGCAACTATAATATTCAATATATTTCTAACAATATTCGAATTAATAATTTACGTTTATTGTTTTACTATACAGTTAGCTGAACTTATTTTTCAATTAAAAAACATAGTTATTGAAATGTTTGTAAAGCTGCATGTTTTTGTTAAGTATAAATTCATCAAGTACAAATTAAACTGATTTATAACAACATTTTAGAGAGCTATTAACATGACCTAGTTGGTGATGACATAAAAAGGCTGTTAATTGTCCGAGGAGTATTGTGTATACGAGTAGAATGTGACCAAAAATATTTACTTATACAAAATTAGTTTATCGTTCCATAGATGTTAATAATAATTTTACAGTAATTTGAATGATTTGTGAATAGCGTATCAACTTTAGAAATAGACACAAGGAGAAAATGGTTAGGTTAGTTTGTAAATTATTTGAAATTGTGTGCTATAATTTTACATGTAAAAATGATATACTGTGTATGTAATGGTCTAAATGTATTTTAACGACGACCATTTAAGTTGTAGTCAAACAATTTATATAATGTTAACAATAACTTTTGAAATTATATTCATACATAGTGCACACAGTATTAAGTAGAAAAAAATTATTTTTCAGTTGACTTGGGTGTTAACACAATATTATTTATATATTACATGTTTCTCTATCTGTTATTTTGTTTAAAATTGTTTGTCTTTATATATTATTCTTTAAATTAATTAGTTATACGTAACTTAGTACGTAATTTAGAAAATAAATTATATATTTTAATATTTTAATGTTCCATAGGTGCCATGTGTTTTCGTAGAATTAATTTTTTTATTGTGCCATTATCAAACCATCGCAGAACAATTTTAATTAAAAATAATACATGGCATGCTTGTAGTGGTATGTTTACTGTTAAAATTAACAATTTAATTCCATATATTGTATTGACTAATACATTTATATATTTAATAGAATCTATTTTAGGTATTGTACATTATTATGGTCCAATAGAAAATTATGATTTCATTAGAATTTCTAGCTGAATTTTAAAAAATATTAATTTGTTCTAATTCTAATATGGTGGGTACTTAGGTAATGTTTTGAATTTATATTATATTATATACTAATACTATACATGTTTATCGTTGGAAATTGCATTATTATAATGGCTATTTTAACACAATTGAATCATAGTACATTGATGAAAGATATATAGACTTATTGCATGTTTTATTCCAACTATAATATTATGTAAGCAAATGGGTAGGTATTGTATAAAGAAGCAATCAGGAGTATCCTGTGAAATGTGTAATTCACTGCAAAACTTGTCCAAACAATTTAAACATTTACTATTAAAAACTACATTGAATGTTTACAATTAAAAAAGGTCGCCCTATACATAAAAAAAAATGTTTAAAAGAGTTTTATAGAAGATGCATCCAATCACATTCTACTTAAAACGTTATAAAATATTTTAATTATAAAGTGAAATATAATAATATGATATTATACTTATCATATATACTTATATACATAATATATATATACTTATTATATATTTATTTAATTTAGAAGAAAAAAAGGTATAGTAAAAATGATTTATTTTACTACAGTAATAACACTTAAATAATAATAATATATATATAAGCACTCTTCCATTATATTGATTCAATTTTTAATTGTAAATTGTAGTGATGGAAGTTTATTCTTATTCATTGGACTACTTTGAATAAATTGACTTATTTATTATTGCCATAATTTTTTAGTATCGGTAATATAATTTTACGGTTACAAATAAGTGGGTAAATAATAATAAAATGGTATTAAGAATTATAAAAAAATATATCATCGTAATTTAATAATTTAATAACTCAATAGTTAACATTTCTTTTAATACGCCAAAAAACAACAGAATGTAATGAATAATATTAAATCATAACATGATCACAAGACATAAAGTTTAAATAAATAAACTAAAATTACTTAACTATAACTAAATAATATGTACTTACATAAATCGGCTCATAAGTTGCATTTATCTTATGAAATAGTGTTATAGATCCAATAGGCAAAAATTAAACTAAAAAATAAAATAATAATACATTTTTATTTATAAACTTATTATAGTAATTATACGTTATAAATATTACAAGTGAATATATTTTTTATAGGATCTCATAAAATGTTTAGATTAGGCACAAGAATGAAGTATACGTTAATGTCATAAATAAAGTCATTCATTAGTATACCACCAATATAAATGAAAAATAAACAACGAAATAATTAATTTTAAAAGTTTTATATCAAATTTAATATTGCCCTTCAAAATGCAAATATTGAAATATCTAATTATAACATTTTCTATCGACGATTGTATAATTGGGAGTGAAAAAACGTCCGACATAACTTTTGCATTAAACGCACCAATCGTGTTTCTATACATGATTTCAATAATTTTTTGTCAATGTAGTATGTATTTTTCGAAAGATAATAAACAATAATATAATATTGTTAAACATTTTGTCAATTTATTAAACAAATTTTCTAGAGTTAATAAAAATGTATTTCTATAATATAAGTAATTGTATGGTAATATATGGTTATGCACCACATATACAATTATACGCTTGTACCAAAATACTTTACAAAATATGTAAGGTGAATTAGTTCAATATTTTTCAAATATAATTTATAAAGAAGCAAAATACTAAAAAAAAAATTTCTTATATAACACGGAATTAATTTAGTCAGTATACATTTTTGGGTCTAAAAATGTTCGGGTAGGTAGCGTTGGGGTTTTCTCAAACTTCAAAGTATCATATAACTCCTGTATCGATTAGAATGCGATTACTTATATTATGTGAACATAGATGGTATTTTATAAGCCGGTCATATTCACAAATTCTCATTAATTTTTTTTTTTTTTTTTTTTTTTTTTTTCCGGTTTAATCGAGAGCCGGAGAAGGAACTGTTGCTCACATTGCTTCTTCTCCGGCCCCCATCGTTTATTGCACATCAACGAATTAATACAATAACTGCGCCCTTGGACGCGCTCCCGCGACCTGGCAGCCCTTCCTTAGCGGTTGCTAGTGTAGTATGCGGCTGTCAGGGAGTGTTACTCGGGGAACTAACATTTCAATAGACAATATGGTTGCTTAAGGCGTTGTCTTGAGCTGGTGGTTGACTACTTCACGGCCCGGCGTTTCGGTCCGTCGGCCTGGAGTCTCGTTCAGGTCATCGCCTCCTTGGTTGTCCTCGTTCCAGCGCCTGTCGAGCTCTTTCTTCTTCCTCCTTGAGGCTCATTATGGACTCGACCATCTTGTAGAACAGACGGAGCCTTTCGCCAGCCTCGGCCAGGAGGGTGGCTCTCTCTTCAGGGTCCGCGGGGAGGGCGTCGAAGTCCGGTCCGCACAGTATATCGGGCAGGTCGGCGGCGGTCGGCTGGTGGCCGAGCCGAGATTCTAGTTCCGCGCGATGTCCGGTCCAATATTCGCACGCAAAAAGTGTGTGCTCTGCTGTGTCGGAGTTCCCAGCACAGTGGTTGCACGTGGCGCTGGGGGCCCTGCCCATCCTCGCCAGGTACTGCTGAAAGCAGCCATGGTTCGTCAGCGCTTGGGTCATGTGGTATGTCGAGGGCACCGCCACCACCGTTCTCTCGATCCACCTCCTGACGTTGGGTATCACGCGGCGGGTCCACTCACCTTTACTGCTGCTTTCCCACCTTGCCTGCCAGAGCGTGAGGGTCGCCCGTCTCTCCTCGCGCTTGATGGCCGCTTTCGAGGTGCGGACTGCCCTGGAGTCCGGGGCTGCAGATAGCCGGTCTCTGATCCTCATCCTTTCTAGTGCCACTAGATCCGCCGGTGGCATGCGCGCCAGCAGCAGGGATGCCTCATCGGAGACTGTTCGGTAGGCCCGTATCACCCTCAGAGCGGCTTTCCTCTGGGGCCGAATCAGATTCGCCGTGGTCCTTGCAATTTTTGACACTTGTGTGGCCCACAACGGTGCTGCGTACAACAACTGGCTCTCGACCACCGATGAAAGGAGCCTCCGTTTCCACTGACACGGTCCCCTTGTGTTCGGCATTATCCTAGCCAGAGACACTGCCGAGCGGGAGGCCCTCTCCGCTACGGTCTTGATGTGGGGCGCGAAAGTCAGCCTCTGATCCAAAATGACACCGAGGTACCTCAGTTTCTTGGCCAGTTCGATGTGGTGCCCGCCCACCACGAGGCGAGGAGGAGCGAAGGCTCGCCTTTTGGTCAGGAGCACCGCCTCGCTCTTGTGGTGCGCGAGCTCCAGGCCCCTTCTGGACATCCACTCGTCGATCGCCTCCAGGGTGGGGTTGACGACGTCCTCAAGTAGTTGGCCCGTCCTAGCCACTCCGACCACAGCCAAATCATCGGCAAATCCTATCAGGTGAACGCCATTGGGGACTTCCATCTCGAGTAGGGAGTCGTACGCGACGTTCCACAGAGTGGGACCCAGGACCGACCCCTGTGGGACGCCACACGTGACTCGTCTCGGGGTCAACTCATCGCCGGTTAGTAGCTCTCTGTCCGTGAGCCATGACCGAAGCGTTTCGACCAGGTACTCCGGGGTGTTCTTGCTCCGAAGAGCCTCATCGATCACGGGCCACCGAAGGGAGTTGAACGCATTCTTAACGTCGAGCGTTACCAGCACACACAAGTCCTTAGTGCCTGTCCCATCGGCGGCGCTCGCGGCGATGTCCAGGACCTTCTTTACGGCTGTTTCCGTGGAGACTCCCCTGCGGAAACCGTACTGGTTCGAGGCTCTCCTTCTTCCCCCGTTAGCATCGAGGTGTGATTCGAGCCTCTGCAGGAGCAGCCTCTCGAGGAGCTTCCCCGGCGTGTCCAGCATGCATATCGGCCTGTAGCTGGAAGGCGACTCGGCCGGCTTGTCTGGGCCTTTGCGGATCAGCACAAGTCGGGCCCTCTTCCAGCAGGGCGGGAAGGTGAGGGCGCGCAAGCAGTCGTTGTACACCCTTAGAGCGCTACTTGGATCCGTAGTCACGAACGCCTTCAGGATCTCGTTTGGTATGCCAGACGGTCCAGAGGCTCTCCCCAGCGAGAGTCTCTTGGCTGCCTTCATCAGGTCGTCTCTCGTGAACCGCGGGATGGTTCTGGTGAGCTCTAGGGTGTCACGCGCGGGGTCGAACGTCTCAAACATATTGTGGACTGCCACGGAGGGGGCCTCGTCCCAGTTCGTTACGGGAGCCGCGGGGAACAGGGTGTCGGCAATCTCGGCCTCTCTACCCCTGGAGTCCGCTCCCGGATTTCGGGTGCCGAGTTTCCTCATCACAATCTTGTACGGCCTGCCCCATGGATCGGTGTCGACCTCCCTGCACAGGTCAGACCAGCACTTCCTTTTCGCCTCTCCAATCTTGCGTCGCAGGTTTCTCCTGGCGGCGGAGTAGTCCGTTCTGGCTGCCTGGACTCCGGGTTGTCCGGCGCGCTTCAGGGCGCTCTGATATACCCTTCGGAGAGCCAGGCAGCTCCGGCGGAGATCCCCGATCTCGGTGGTCCACCAGTGAACGGGTTGTTTCCTCGGGGGGCCCGGTCTCCTCCTCGGCATCGATGCCTCACAGGCTCCGATGAGATATTCGTCCATGGCTCTCGCTGAGGCCAGGGCCGTGCCGGTTCCCATTGGGCCGGTGACTGGATCCAGGTGGGTGGAGCTGAAGTACTGACCCAGCGCTTCGGCATCCCGCTGCCTGACGGACCAGCCTCGGTGCGGTTCGTGAGGCGGTGGCTGTCGTACCGATGCGGGCTGCTCCTGGGTCGCACTGAAGCTGACGTAAGCGTGGTCGCTGAGGGAGTCAGCCTCCAGGACCTGCCACCCAGTGACGTCCAGGCCGCGGTAGAAGGTGACGTCGATCACGGACGTGGCCGTGCCCCTCACGAAAGTCGGAGTAGAGCCCGTGTTCGCTTGGATCAGCCCGAGGCTGCTGACGAGTTCTGACAGGAGGAGGCCCCTCGGGTTGTTGACTCTGGAGCCCCACTCCGTACTCCACGCGTTGAAGTCCCCTGCCAGGATGATTTTCCCGTTGCCCCTGGCACGAATGGCGGCATCGAGTTGCCCGAGAAAGCGATCGTATTCCTGTAGGGTTGTTCCGGGCCTCCAGTAACAGCTGAACGCGGTCAGTTCCCCAAAGGTCATCCAAGCGAAACCGTCACCCGCGCCATGTCCGTCGTGAGTGAGTGGAGTCCGTTGAGTGACCGCAATGGCTGCCAGTCCATTTGTGCTTAAGCACCACGTGCTTTCCCGTCCACGTTTATAGTTCGGCTCGCTGAGCAGCAGGACGTCCGCCTCCGAGTCGGCAGCTGTCTGGAACAGGAGCTGCTCTGCAGCCCAGTTCCTGTTGAGGTTAACTTGGAGAAAGTTAATCATCATGCTGGGTGGGGGTGGCCTTTGCGCTGGCTGCCTGTCTTCTCGCCGCGCAGGCGCCCGAACCCGGTTTGTGGCTCGTCTTGCTGAGACCGGCCATCTCGCACGCGAGACAACGGTCTTCCCCGGCCACGCAATCCTTCATGAGGTGGTCGGCCTCGCCGCACCTCCAGCAAGCGCCCGTCCTGTCTAGTGCCGTGCAGATTCTGGAATTGTGGCCGAAGGCCTGGCATCTGAAGCACCTTACCGGGGGGAGGGTCCTACTGCGGACTCGGCACATTGTCCAGCCTACCGGGACCTTGGTGATTTTGGAGGCTGCGTGGCGACTCATTTTGGCCGTCGCGATCTGTTGGCCGGCTCTGACCGACCATATGCGGACGTCACAAATCGCCTCGCGTTCGGCTGCCGCGGCTGGATCGTTCTCGCCAGGAATGGCTGCGCGGAGGGCTTCCAGCACCTCGGCTGCGGAGGACACAGCGTCCAGATCAAGGACCTCTACCTCCACCTGGACGCCAAGTTGGGACACTCTCCCAACAGAGTCTCCGAGCTTGCTCCCGAGGGCTTCAGCGATCGTCTTGGCTGCCGCTGCGGATTTCGCCCCCTTGGGCAGTTCCAGCAGCAATGATCCGTCGCGGGTTTCACGCATGGAGACGCTCGTGCCTAGATCTTGTGTGGTGAGCCCGCAGGAGCGGACTGAGCGCACAGTATCCGCGAAGGTCTTCCCGTCTCCGGGCTTGATTAAAATTGCGGGCGGCTTCTTCGCGACACTGGTGAGCCTCGTGGGGGCCTTGGGGGCAGGCGGGCGGGGTTCGAGTGCCGTGGCTTTCCTGGTTCTTCTCCGTCTTTTGGTGACGTTGGCCCAGGTGACCACGGCGTCCGTTTCCATGGCGTCCGTGTCCATGTCCACGGCGTCCGTGTCCATGGCGGTGTCGTCTTCAGTCTCCGTGAAGCGGGCGTGGCGCTGGGCAGGGTCAGCGGGTTTCCGGACGGATCTGCGCCTGGAGGCCGCCCGCGCCTCGATTGTCCTATCACTGTCCCACCAGCTTGGTGTTAGTAGAGTGTCGGTGGTAGCGTCGGCCATGGGCGGCCTGGCTGGCTGGCTGGTTTCTGCGACCTTGGCTTGTTTGGATACTGGCGATGTTGGGGGGGAGGTGACCAGGTGGCCTTTCCTGGTCAGCACCTTGCTGAGGCACTCCAGGCTAGTTTCCATCAACTCGAGCATCCTGCCCGCGTTTAGCCCTTTGTTGGTGGGGTCCGACCTGGCGTCCCTGACATTTCTTAGAGCCGTCTGCAGATTTGACCTAACAAGCTGGAGCGAGGCTTCCAACTCACTGACGACTGGGTCTCCTGAGGTCCCGTTCTTCCTTTTTTGCGTCTGCTCGGCTGCTGACTGGGGGGGGGCCTGCAAGCTCTCAGACAAGCGGTCAAGAGTGACATCCCAGGGCAGAGGCCCGCCCTGACTGCTTTGGTCGTTCATCCCATCTAGGTGGGGAGGGTTTTGGCCAGGTCCTGACATGTTTCCGGGCCGCAGCCCCGGAGGGGGGGGTGTTGACCCTTTTCTCGGACCCTCCCGAATCCCGTGAGATTTGGTGGGCTGGGTCCTGGGGAGGTCCCTAACGGGTTCCCCGACTTTCGGCGGGATCGGGCTGTCGGTTCCGGAGATCCCTTGGAAGAGTGGTCCGATGCGGGCGGCGGAGGGGGACTTGTTGGGGTCCTAAAACCGAAATCTTCCGTGAAGGAGCGGGGTCGCTAGCACGAAGGGCCGTGGAGTTATACTTAGTCCAAAAAGGTGAAGCGGGGGGGGACTTTCAGTATGTAGTGCGGGGTGGTCCGCACTACAGGGCTGTGTCGTCCGCGCTGTTCTTGGACAAGTACTCACGGAGGTACGGGGACTTTCGTAGATGCCCGCACGCGCGGGTCTGCGAAGCGATCGCGGCCGCCGGTTCCGGGCGGCGCTTGTTCGGGATGCGCGGACGTGCGGAAAGCGCGTGGTCGGATATTTGTAGGTTAAGGTACTCACCAGAGTCGGGCGGCCAGCAAGACCTTATGGCGGTGCTTGCCGGTGGACCCACGGGGGTTTGAGTTATCAGGCCGACTCAAAATCGACACCGACCTGTACGCGAACTTGTTATTAGCTAATTCGGAAAAGAAGCACAACTTAGCAAGACTAGTTAAGTCAGAGAAAACGAAATTGCCGCTGGAGGCGGGCCTGGGAGCGTTGGTCGTGAACACACGTGTGACTAGTGTACGACCGGCGCGCTGACTGAATTCTCATTAATTATCGAGAAATAATGGGTGCCTATATATATAATATATTTAATATAATATAAGACAATGTAAAGCTCCAAAGTATGCAACAAAAGTATTAAATTTAATAATGCACACTATTGAACTATTCATACTATTGGAAGTATATAATTTACCTACTACCTATATATTTTGAAAGTTAAGAAATTTTTTTTTAACTCGTGTGTTTCGTTATTATAGAAAAATGTTATTTAAGTTTAAAGTTAAAAGTTACTTCTTTTTCAATGTATAAACTTGTAATAACTACAAGTTAAATATTTGAGGAACTCAACTTAGTTAAAAATCAATTTCATACATTCATTTTTTAGCTGAATATTTATGTTTTATGCCAAATCGGAATAAGCAAATTTGATGAACGAAAGCATACACAAAAACTGCAAAAATATATTATTATAATAATTAAAAAGTTCATTATTTTTGACACAATAAACAAGAGAAAGGAATAGGGAGGACCCCCCCCAATAATATTAACTAGTTGAAGTTATAAATTATTATTTAGGTTAAATGTTTAAACTTTTTTTACCAACAAACATAGACGCAATTAGGGTCAAAATTCTAGGGGGGAGGGCAAAGCCAACATCCAACCTAACAAAACTATTAACTTAAAATAACCCATAGGAGGCTTATATCAAAATTAATAAGGGATATTTGGGGGGTAAGCCCCTCCCTAGCCACCCACCCAACTTGCACCACTGCCTACAAACATAGATGACAAATTTTATAATCAACCGAGACGCATGAAAACCAAGATGAAGATTCCTCTTACGAACATAATATACCTATATCAAATTAAAAATATCAAAAATTCATAATCACGATTTTTTTTATATAGATCACGCCATTAACGTTGCTTTAAATTTCGAACTGGATTATCTGGTAGTGTTATCGTTGTGAGATTTAAAATGAATATGTTTGAATGAGATTTAGGCATTTATATAGCAGTGTTAATATAAGTACGTTATTTTAATCCCTATTGAAATCTGGGGACTGGGAATAGTGCATTAAACACTTCGGTAGTCTACAATTTAGTATTTAACTATATATGTATAATATTATAACCTGAAGTATACCACAATACCGCAGTTTCTGATTTTTTTATATCTATAAAAACAATAATTTGTTCAAAACAAAGTATAACATTGATCTAGGGGTTTTATATTAGGAAAACAATTGACTATTAACATGGCTATAATAATTAGTTAACATTTAACTGGTATTTGTGATTAGTTTACCACCTATACCTAGGTACATATCATGGGAAAAAATTTGACTCGTTAAGATAGAAGTTATTTTTAAATTAAAAGTAACTATTGTTATATAACTTTTTAAGTCGTTTATGCTAAGGCTTGAAATGATGTAAGTACTTTTAATTCTTTAGAATGTAATTTAAATTTTACTTGACAATAGTTTAAAATGTGAAAATAAGGCTGAAATAGTTTAATAGAATAATAGATTTTCAGACCAATACAATTTATAAACACGTAATCAATAAGTTTGAATTGTGATACATATAAATTCAAATCCAAACAATCCTGTATAGTTAAACATTAATAAATATAATATCAAATGTACTCAATTTAAATTATGAAAGAAAAATCAATACACTGTAACATCAATAAATTAACTAACAATTAATTTACAATTAAAGACTATTGTTGCATTTATATTTACTTATGATTATTATATAAATAATAAATGTAATTCTGTAAGTTAGTTAAATATTTGTTATTTAGAATTTACTCAATAAACTTCAAATACAAATATTCCAGCATAATATATATATATATATATATTAAAGGAAATGTTATTAAATTTAAACTAATTAGTAAAGTACGTTTATTACGTACTTTACTAATAACAGTTAACCTGTATTTTAATTTTTGAAGGTTATATTTTTAATTAACTAAAGCTCAACCCAGCTAAATAATAATCATTTTAATAATTAATATTACCTATTTTTGTTTTACAATAATTACGATATTTAAATATATCAAAATGTAACGACGAAATTTTACTTTTTCAATTTAATTTAATTACACTTTTTTTTTTAAATTAAATTAAATTAGGTATACGCATTCATAATATTTTGTACACCTTTCATTATAACAATTATAGTTTATAGTGACATTAAAGAGATAATAATAACTATTTATTAAGAGATTAACACAACCAGCTGTGTCTAATTAGTAATTATTCTTATTATTTTACCCACATTTTAAAATCGGATCATAGAATATTTCAATTTATAATTAAATATTATATTCATACAAAATAATTATAGACCTTTTATAGATGATAAAATCAGTTTAAAGGATGTGAATTTAATAAATATTATAGTGATTAATGTGGTCGTTTTTATATTGATTATTTTTATTATTTTTTGTATGTAAACGTTAATTACCCGTTTTTGTTTTTTTTTTTTATTTATGTTACCGGAAATATATGAATACATCCGATGTTATTTATAATGTCTAGACATTATAAAAAAATAGCAGGTATAATATGTATAATGATCACATTAATAGTCATTTAGTAGGAACTATAAATTATAACAGCTAATACCGAATGAAAATCAGGCTATATGCAACAAATATAATATGACAAATGTTTTATCAGTATAGGGGTAGATTTTTCGAGCGATACTATAATATGACCATTGGCGTCATTTGGGGGTTGGCAGGGTGTGCGATGGCACCACTAATAATAGAATAAATAATTGGCCCTCCATTAATGCTCCTATATGATTACTATTAAAAATTGATAAAATATTCTTGGCCCAGTGGCGCTGAAGTCCAAAGACTATATTTTCAAATTCTTGAATTTGTTTGTACTACTAAAGGAGTGTCCTGTGGCGATACAAACTTCTGTTTTTCAAATGATAACACTCAATTTTTACTGTAAATTATTTAGTGGATAATTTTTTTGAAAATGTTGATCTACCTAATTCAAAATTCGATTTAGTAGGTAGATTCTTAGTAACTAAAATGTTTATATTAAGAATAATAATCCTTAAAACTGGTTTTACATAAATATAAAATAGATGTAAAATTGAATCTAATATTTATCATACTTGGGCAATTTTTACAAATTATTAATATTGATATATTAATTTTGATGACTACGAAATTCAAATAACCATGGACCTTTTATCCTTAGAACACAAAGTTAAATATATCAAAAACTATTCGTACAAATAATTTATAGTTGAATAGGGGTGTTCTCATTTGAAAAACAAAAGTTTGCATCTCCACAGGACACTCTTTAAGTAGTAAAAAAATCTCAAGAATTTGAAAATATGGTCTTAAAGTATATTTGAAAATTCAAAAAAACAGATTTTGAATAACTATATTATTGAAGAAAAAAGGTGCGAGCATGCTCGGATAATCACCCTGTATATATTGTATATAGGTACTCCTCATTTAACCGTTAGATTTATATAAATATTTTATTATTTATTATTGTTAGGAACCTACCGTCCATATTTAAATAAACAATTGTTATAATATGTGTGCAACATAAATATTATTTTTCTGTTTTTTTCCCTTGATATATCGGACGCTATTCTAACTTAATTATATTGGATAACGTTAACGATAATAATAATCACTAAACCTCTCCCTGTTCAGTGTGTTATATATAATATATAATATTTATTATTTTTTTTGTATGGTTAAGGTAGTATGAGATATTATTATTATTATTATTATTATTATTACTATTATTAAACGTTCGCTATTGATCACGAGAGGTACGAGCATAAAGCCAGCATTTTATCTCGTGTAAAGTGTTCAATAGATAAGAGAATTATTATTTAAGTAGGTAAAACCTTTTATTAATATTAATAACTATCGCATATTCTCATTAACCATGTCTCCAAAATTATAAGAGCGTAAAATATGAACGTGATAGGACAAATTATTGCTAAGTTATAAAACATTTTTTTTTGTTTATTAATTTATATATTACAAAATTATAGCATAATACAATTTGTTCATTGTTGTTAGTTTGAATGTTTACGACTTACATTTTCATAGTTTCTAATTATTTTTATTTTTTGTTATTTATTCAGATTTCTTATTTTGTTTAGTTAGAGTTGATTATATTTAATATTTCTTCAACATTTGAATAAATACATATTCAATCTTAAAAACAACATAAATAGGAAATACCTGCTCTGACTACTCACATGTTTGGTAAAGTGACCTTTTCTTAAAGAGAGATAATATTTTTCCAGCAATCACATACGATACTATTATTATTACAATAATAGTTATAATGTCTGATAAATAATCTGAAAAATAAAATAATACAATTTTAAAATGATGGAGTGTCTAATACTAACATAAGTTATAAGTTATTTTTGTATAGCCTATACAGAACACGTGCTAAAAACCACACGAATAATAAATTTTAATTATAATTATAAATGCATAGGTAGTCCTAATTTGGAATAAATATCAATTTGTTCGAGTCTTCGACATAATATTTAATATTTAAATCGTATTTCCGATATTTGTTTTGATAAATTAAAGTCCTACGGTTATTAATTGATTAAATTTTTAGATGTAATCATAATAATTATTTTAATAAATTACATTTTAAAACATACACCATTACATTTTTAACAGCTTCAGATTGAAATACAAAATAATAAGTACACGTTTGACTCACTGAAAAATTTTAAAATATGATTTTCCACCATCAGATTTGCATTCAACATCCCAGTCAACTGATATAATTGGTCTTAAAACATCAATAAATATATCTAGTTCGCAAGCAACAGAATCGCAACCAGGTACATGTAGTAAGTATGGTTCGTGGTTACTTGTGTTTCGATACGATATCTAAAATATAAATTATTATTAACCAAAAAATAATACTAAAATAAAATCAAATAAAAATTATAAAATCATACTGCAGTTCTGGTTTAGTTAGTCGCTTAAAAAAAAAAAAAACGTAATTCATATACTGATTTATACATAGGTAGGTACTTTATTCGTAAATGTATTTATACTTTATATATATCACCTACATACTTAATATTTATGTGCTCAAAAACTCACTGTGACAACATAATTTCCTGTAGTGTTTAACCGAAGTTCAATCATCAAGACAGCTGCATAGGGCACCAGTAAATGTTCGTATAGTTCAAAAGCGTTGAGTAAATTAACTATAGTAGTATCATGAGCTGAATAAACCCAAAGCATTCTGTTAGGACTCAGGGTACCATTTTTCTTTTCGTACATATGGGTTACAATCTCGTTAAGTAAAGGACCTGAATACAAACCAAACCTTTATTCTAATATCACTATAACCATTATAATGTATAACTATATATAACAAACAAAACTCATAAAATATACTCTAAACCATTGTTGTATACTGTTTGATACTTGAAAAATAAACTATATAGTTTAAACATTTTTCGATGATTGGCTAATTGGCAATTCATTATTCCTCGACAACATGAGTGTTATACAAACGATGTATATTATATATATATAACATTTAAAACATAGATCATGAAATCAATTCTGTACATTTCGTAATTCTTGGGTCACGTATTTTAATTTATATTTTTATATTATATTAAGGTTCTTTCCGATGCTTTCCACCGGCGCAAATGGCTCAATGCCGGGCAAAATAGGTACATAACCAGCCCACGAAAAATTCATAACCTTATACGTTATACCACGTACAAAACTGACTCGATATTTCGCTTGCATTTGATAAAATCAATATCCTAAAAGCACTTACGAAAATGGCTCAAGACCACACAGATTCTTTAGAATCCATAACATGTCAATATACACATAATGTAAATTAATTTTAACAAATATGGAATATTCTTTTTTTTTTTAATAATGTTAAAAATTAAAGAACACTTTTTTTATATTGTTAATGCCTAACAGAATGAACTTTGATCAAATTTGTATTTGCTTTATAAAAAATTAAACATTTTAATCGTAAAATATAATTCCCTGATCCTCTTAGTTGGCTTAGTTATTTGAAAGAATTTAAAAATTGTACTCACCTTTATAACTATCACGTGCTAGACGTTAGGTACTAATGTACTATTATGCTATTTAAATATTATAGGTAAGTAGGTTAACTGGAATTTCATTACGAATTTATTTGTACACTTTGGGTGGGTCAAAAATAATATTGTTATTATTAATCGTTCATGAGATATGAACTGTTACTTATGTTATGTATAGTAATTAATATTTAATAACTAAAATTAGAAAATATTGGAAAATTCGGTAACAGTTGGGTACGTGCCACTGTGCAGCATCAGGATATCAGTAATATCGAAATATTTGTGTGTGATTTTGTCCAATGCGGTTTTTAATAATTTTGCTGTGATGAGCAATGATTAAATATCCTTTAATATATTTTAATTTTGAAGTGTGGTTGGTTTAAAATTAGTTTAGTCAAATATTCATATTTTTAAGTAAGTATGCCTTATACAATTATGAACTTCAAATTGACCTAAGATAACCTTCAATAATATACATAATGTATGATTATCGTGTACATCGTGAAAACAAGATTTTTAAAAGAAAAAATTTAAATCTAAATCTAAATCCAATCGAGATTCAAAATAAGAACCTGTAAAATGCCTATTAAAAAAAATAATTATAAAAAAAAGTGATACTGAATTGTATTACTGATTTAAGTTATTGAGTATACAGATCTTAAAAGTCATTGTTAGTTTTATTCGTCTAAATGGATAAATCTATGCCGTACCTATATTTATTTTAATAAATAAATAATTATTATTAAGAATTTAGAAAATCACTTGCCAGTTTTTAATCTTTTCAAAGTATTAGTGTGTGTAGCCAATTCTACATTTTCTTTAACTATTGTCAATAATGGTTCAGGAAATATACTTTTAGTCCACTTCGGTAATGTGTAGTTGAACTGTGACTATAAAACAAAATTACTTATTCTATAAGTTATATATAAAAAAAAAAATTAACAATTTAAATTTAAATTTGTAACTACTCAAAATATACAAAGTAGAAAAAAATTATAAAATTATTTTCTGTTAAAATTGACTAATATACTAAAATGCCTTAATTAGATTTTTTAGAAATAATCAGTAATTGGAATATGGTCGAAATTGTCGGATTGGTTAAAGGAACACTAATTAAATAACAACCTTAGTAATATTATAGTGATCCTAAAATGATTTACATATTTTTTTTTTATTAAATAATAAAAACTTTTTAGTATTTATTTTATTTTACAATACTGGACGAGCCCATTACATAAGATAGTAATACAGTACAGGTATACAATTAATGCTTAACGGAAACTATAGGCTCGTTTATTAAAGATATGAACATGGCTATTATTTCAAATAGGTACTCAATTAAAATATTCCAGTTATAAGCTATATATACCGGGTGATTCATTTTACACTAAGGCACTAGGTAATATTATTTCAAAAACTAGGTATTAAAGTTTTTCAAACATGGTTTCAAGTCGATGAGAAAGAATATATTTTTTTTTTTAATTATAATTTTTAATATTAAATAATCCTGCTGAAATTGTTAAGGTTTTACTTTTTTGAATGACATCATACAGTTTTAATTTTCTATTCCAAAGAAGAATATTTTTAAGTCTTTCTATACATGAAAATCTAGTTACAACTCATAAACTACTCTTCTTAAATTCGATTTTTATGTATCGAAATACTAAGAAATAATATTCTGCTTTGGAATGTAAAATTAAAACTATATGTTATTATTCAAAAAAGTAAAATACTCTAAAAATAATAATGATAAAACATATTGAAAAAAATATATATTTTTTTTTAATGTTGTTTTTAACGACAGAAAGTAGAAACCACGTAAATATTTTTTTTAAAACCAATATTTTTTTAAATAGTAATTGGTTCATAATAAAATAATCACCTGGTGTATATTATTATATTGAACATAAAAGACTGATGGAATATACGGTCACATTATCACCCTAAATAATCTTTCCTTTTAAATCATAAGATACAATTATTATTTATTAATATAAAAATTAAAAGGATAATATTGTATTATTTTAAAAAAAATTGTATTTCTATATTAAAAAATAATTTCAATTGGTTTTATTTCCAGTACCTACATATATGTACCTATAGGTATTATATAATTTTTCATCACGTCTATGTTTATCTTTAAATATACAGCAGAAGTTACAAAAATATATGTACCTACTAACTTATTAAGTTTAAAATAGTTGAATGACGATAAAATAAAACAACTGATAATTAATAAAATATTAAATTCTAAGCAAAAATGTATATAGGTATATAGCTGTCTTTATAAATTAAAAATAATTGCATTATAAAACACCAAAATAAAAAAGAAATGGTGAAATATTTTAATTTCACCCAAAAATATAAAATAAAATTTATCGTCATAATACAATGTCCAATTATAAAACAATGCAAAAATCTATTAACAAAATTGCTATAACGCATTAAATGGATATGATGGATTATGAATTTAAAAACATACAATTTACAATAAACATATAATTTATTAATGTATAATGTTATAAGTTTTAGTATTTACCTCTACGAGGAGTGCATCGTATAGCAACGTAGTTGATTTGATGACTGTTTTTTTACCCATTTCAAGGTTGCTATTTTTTTCCATGTATTCGAACGCCGAACTAAACTGGGCGTAAAATGATTGTACCTCGAAATCGTTTACTACCTCATCCATCTCCTGTGAATAGAGTGGACAAGACTCTGACATTGACAATAACTAAAGAAGATTCAATACAAACGCATTATGATCAAGTTTTAATATTATATGACAAATGATTAAAAAACGAATCGAAACATCAAACACAAGCATCGTTTTGTTTTTGTATAACACTTGTACCTATCTATCTAGGTAACAAATAAATCGAAAACAAAACGCATACTCGTATTTAAAATTCACCTACGGAACCTCAAAAAATGTATACGAAATGTCAAATGTTTAATACAAAGTCATGTCATACCTATCTACTATTCGATATTTTCTACGTGAACTCAATTATTTTGAGTTTATTATTATCCGAAATCCAAATGAACTTTAGTGTCGTCAGACAATACCGAGATGAATTGATGAAAAAACGTAAGTTTTCACGACAAATTGAATATTACGTCATGAGTCATGACTTCAATGCGTCAGCCTGTCTACTTGAGAGAAAAAGACATTAAAAAAACTAAAAGCACTCTAAGCATCCGTCTTGAAACCTAGCCTACAACTAATTTCTCAGCTGTATATTATATAGTTCATCACTCTCGGTTTTTACTTGGTCTGCGCAAATTATGAATACGTGACTTTTTCTAGCTCATCCTTTTTTTCCGTTTTTAAATAACTATACCGCGATACTATATATTATTTTAAATTTTAATATGAGTAAAAATTAACAAATCAACAAAACATTAATTATGTCGAGAACATTGTATGAATTCGTTCTGATAAACCAAACACGCACCCAAACCACTTTGTACGATATTATACGTACGTTATCCATGTACTTCGGCACAGTGTGTATTGGAACTAGTTGAATGTGCTTTCCAGGTTCCATCATGTTCCAATCTTTAGGTCCCACGGGAGGATACAAACCGGCTAGATTAGCTTGGGCACTCATTATGGTCCGATCGTAGTCAGAGCTCCGCACATAAACGTCTTCTGCAGAATACACTTCAGGCAACCATTCGCTGTACCGTTTTCTCAACCATTTTCCCAGTTTAAATTGCTTTTCTATTCCAGACTAAAAAGTAAAAAAGGTGCTCTGCTGTACAGTAGGTTACAAATAGATCATTGTATAAGAAAAACGATTCTGAGCTGAGACGGTATGTGAGTCTAGGTATAAGACATATTCACATATTATATACTTATCTATGGTATTAAAAAAAATTTACCTATAATAGGTAGGTACCTATAATAAATTCCAAATTAATCATATCACGATATCCATTAGGTACTTATAACGCGTTATACATCAACAACAAAAACTGATACTATCATAGATATATAATAGTGTACTTTAGAAGTTTCAAGTACCCACGAATAATATTGTACAATCACAACAAAATAACTAAAATAGTTATTCTAGGTTTTTTTTTATGTAATTTCATCCAAATTTGAACTTAAAATGACTATAAAAATGAACTGTGCTTTTTAGATTTTTTGGTAACAGAATTAACTACTTACGTGAAATCTTGTTTTAAATTTTCAATCCTTAGATATAAAAGTTGAACATTTTATATATTTTTAACTACAAAATAATTATTCAATTTTAAATTTGATAAATTTTGTCAAAATTCGATCTATAAATGCTTATGAAAAAAAATTGTGCCTATGTATTTTTAATATTTTTCAACTGATATTGTAACAATATATCAGGAGTCTTAGATTAAATTTGTACACTTTTTGGCCCAACACATAAGACATTATTGATATTTATAGAAAAAAAAACTAAAAAAAATTAAAACTGTAAATGTCCGTAAACAGCTCAAAAAAAGCCAAAATATTTTCAAAATTGTATGGTGTATAGGAAATGCTAATATAAACATTTAGTGCATTTTTCATGTATCTACAGTTATTCGTTTTTGAATGACAACAAAATAAGGAAATCGCTATATGAGAAATCGAGTGAATATCCAATGTTGAAAATATTTGAATTTCAAACGCTCATAAAAATTTAGTTTGACCTTTAGTTATGACCTTCTTATAAACATTTTTTTTTTATTACATTTTAAAATCTTAGATTTAAAACAAAAATGTTTAAGAATTCTTAACTCAAAATAATTTGCTAATTTTCGTGATTTTTTCCATATTTTGTCAATTTTTGAACTTTAAATGCTTATAAAAAAAAACTGTGATTGAAACTAAGGATTTTTAATATTTTTCATCTGCCTTTGAAACAATATACTAGGAGCCTTCTATTAAATTGTCAAGCTTTTTTAACCAACAAATAAAATTTTAATGATATTTTTAGAAAAAAAACTAAAAAAAAATGGAAACTGAAAATGTCCGTAAAGAGCTCAAAATAAGTCAAAATATTTGGAAAATGTTATAGTGTATAGAAAATGCTAATATAAACAGTCAGTCTAAATGGCATGTACCTACAGTCATTTGTTTAAGAGTTGCACCAAAAACCAAAATCAATTTTCTCGAACTCAGATTTTGTAACCAAAGTACCAACTAGATTCACTTTCCTATCAGAAAAGATACTGTTGAAGAAAATCCAAGCACTTTTACTGTCCTAAAACGTGATGACATAGACACAAAAATTGAAATTAAAAATAAAAAATAAAAAAAATAAAAAAACACATAAGATTGTAAAATCAATACATTCATCGTTCCACTCAGAATCTAAAACATAACCCCACAAGTCCGTCGTTTTAAGGTCGATGATAATGCATGAAACGATGTTTACCTACCTACTATACATAAAATATTTTTGTTATGTATTTAACTTATACACTACATTTAGTGTAATTATCTGTAATATTATAAATCTTAAATTTAGTATAATTATTATTCGAATTTTTTTTTTTAAATCATGTCAAATTTTATAATTTCACAAATTAAAAATTTAACACACTTTACAATTTTCAATTTTTTTCATTCACTAGACGTTATAACAAACGAATACGTATAGCATACATCAGCGTTTAAAGTCGTTATAAAAAACATAATGGTATTATTGTAAGACAAAGACAATACTCATTATCCTTTTCAGATTTTCAAATGCGCAATTAAATTAATTACTTACAGGAGTTAGTTGGCCAAATCCCATTGGCCAATAAGATTTATTAGCGTACGGGTCGTTTGTATAAGTACGCTCAATTGACCGATCTCCGTGTCTGTACAACTAAATAATATTAAAGAAATCGTCTTTAGTGATTATTATTCTGAAATAGGTAATAATTAAATGTAAGAATATTAATTATGTTTCAATTTTCATAAGTCATAACATTCAGAAACTATTATTGAATATATTTTGTCATAATATAATAAGAAATACAATTACACGATCATTTTAAGAGTAGAACTCGTAGAAGACATGTGATACGGATCTTTTTCAATCATTGTCTACAGTGTAAATTAGTTGGGCTATTGTTGTGTATAAATTTATAAATGTATAGTTGTATTTAAATTAGTTATATAAGTACTAATAGGTACATATATACTACTATAGACCACGGAGATTTTATTTCTATTTTACGATTTTTATTAATTATTTATGACTTATATGTGGTAATTATTGATTATGATTATATTTTGACTAGTCTTTATTATAAATATTAAGTACTTCCTATTTTTACGATTTGTATTAATTTTATATGAATTATGTAGTAATAATTATTAATTATTGACTATATAATATGTGAAATATATATACATATTTTATTTAAATACTTATAATGATTAATCTGTTATTTCTCGTATTATTATTAAAAACTAGGTACTTTGTAAAAACTTTATTAAGTAATAAGAACTTTTTACTCATAGGCAGGATATGTGTTTATCAATAATAATTTTTTTACGGGCGGAATTTAAATGTACTTTTTTACACCTGTAGTTTTTTTTCAGGCGGGATTTACATACTACAATAAATAACTACTATAAATACACAACAGTCAATTTTTAGATGTACACTAATTTGGCCTCAATCGAAATCATTGATCGCCGCTGATAGATGTCCTATCCATATATGTACTATAATGTATATTATACATTTCTTATAGTATTTTATACTATTAGATAATTTTAATTTTATATATATCATTATCCTAATCCGGTAATAGGTCCATACCTATATTAGTGGTAACAACTAACAATATGCCTATGGACTATGTCTGTATGCTCGCTTTCCCGCCTACATGATTTATACATTCAATAATTCTCAAGTCATTGTTATTAAATATTAATATGGTTTTTCAGTAGTAAAAATAATATAAACTATAATAATAGCCAATAGGAACATCTGCAGGTTTGATGATATTCAAAAATTAAACACTCATAAATACAATTTTTGTAATTTAAATTTTCGTTGCAGTCTTGCAGATAACCGGTAGAAATTACATAGTAATATTATTATTATAATTATTTATTCATATGAATAATATCATTAGATAATACATACTAGTGTGGAAAATAGAAGATGTCCGTATTCATAAGCCAAAGGATCCACGCTGATAATGTTTCCAATATTGCAGATAAATATCATTGTTAACACAGTTAATTTATTCATATTTTCAAACAGTCGCAGATTTTGATGTTGTAAAAATGAATATGTATATATAAGAATACCTGAATTCTATGTTTGTATAATGACCAATAATGTTCTATTCTATAAGACACTGATCAGGCAGTAGTATTATATACATAACAATGATTATAGTATGAACTGTCCACAATTTTACATATACCTACGCACAAACAAATATCAATACCTAACCATTTAATTACTATAATAATATTATAAATCGCTTTTGATCGTCACGATTTACTCTGTGGTTAGTATAAAAATAATATTATATTAAGTTCTATGCGATCATTAATTTAAATTATAAGCTAACAGATTTTCTGAGACAGTTATCTAAGAATATATTTTATCATTTAATTAGCTTATATTTATCAACAAATACTAAAATGCTTTATATAATGCACTATTCACTATATATTTATGCACTTAATTCATTTTAAATGATATCCAACGTCCGTACAGCATATAACAGTATTAGGGTACCTATAGGTACTATTTTTAAGTAAACTATTTTTTCAGAAATAAATTGTTTTATTATTATTGAAATATCATCGACCTACCTACTACTTATTTCGATACTTAATAACGACTTGACAGTGGACGATTACAATATTACATGTAGTAAATAGTAATAGTGGTACAAACACGTGTATACAAACACGTGTATACAAACACGTGTATACGACAAAATACTTTTAAACCGAATAAATTGAATAAATACAAAATACAAAATACAAAATACATGGTATTAAATACAAATGAAAAAATAGATATACGAATATTAAATATTAAATAGGATTATGTTATTAATACTATTATAAGTAGTTTTTAAGTCATTTAAAAATATTATAGTTTAATTAACCCCCTCCTCACTTTTTTACAGCTGTACCTATCTCAAAAACTTAATATTCCATAGAGAATATTTTGTATATCTCTGCTTTTAATTAACCATATTACCGCACGATCGGTTATCTTCACTATTACATTATAATCTCATTATCGATTGGCCTTCGTAGCTATGTTCATATATCCCGCATTTTTATTATATTAAAATATATTTCATTACATTATGTCATATTTCGTGTTATTATTTACATATATTATATACAAATTTAAAAAAAAAGATATTTATATAGGTACCTATAAAGTTTATAATAATATATATATAGTGATAATAGTATAATAGTGATAAAGGTTAATAATGAAAAATATAGTAGAAACTAATTACAGGAAAGTATTTAGAACTATTGACATGAGGGAAACAAACGGTCGAGCGGGCTAATGATAGAATTTAAGTCTCAAACGAATCGGGATAAAATATAAGGAATAAATGGCGACTAAATTAATCCGAATTGTTAGTTATGTAATGAATTTTAATTGTCTGTAATAAATTGTAGTACATTTAATATGCATACGAAATTAACTTTTGATGAAATAATTTAAGTTTTCAATGTTTAAGATAAATATTACTTCCAGCTTATGGCAGTTTCAAAGTATATATTGATACAAAGCATAAATTATATTCGAGGTTATTATCGTAATAAAGAAACCACGAAATATTAGTTTTACATAAGTTTATTAACTCGTGCCAAAAATATTTCTGAACAACGTTGTTTTAGTAATTTTAGAGTTAAAACATTTCTTTAAGCTGTAAATTAAATTTTTTATTGTAAGATTATGCAAAGTAATACTGTCAAACAATAATTCTTAAGATAAATCAGATATTTAGTGTATGATCAACTAACGAGAAATAAACATTTTAATAACCATATTTTATACTTATACTTTAATAGTTTTATATGAATTATGGATAACAATAATACGTATATAATATAATATACCTAATATATATGATTTTAATTTCCCTTAAAAACATTTTTATTGAATAATCATTATTATGTACAATGCAAATATATTTTATTTGTTCTCGAATAACTTTTAGATAAAATATATAATTAGATTTTTATATTAAACAATTTCAATTTTCAAATGATTGTACAAATATATATTATGTTATTAATTATTATACATTATGAATTTTAACTACCTATATATTGTCATTGTTATTATTGTTTTTTAATCGTGTAGATAATATTTTCTTTATCTCACATTACCTGTTTTAATATATTATATAGATTAATATTACTAGAATTTTTTTTTTTCAAGTTAATAACCTAAAGTTATACAATGAATTAAAATATATATACCATTTACATTTATAATATTTCAAATATATATAATAAAAGGAACAATTACTAAGTAATATATTGTAAAATTCTCAATAATGTAAAATATAGGGATATTAAATGTTCTACCGCTTTTAGTTTTATGTAATCACTTTTAAATGTTGAATCCTGTTAGCTGAATAAAACGTTCATAATATAACATAAGCTATACAACGTCAAAGATCAATATTTCTTGGGTCATGTTACTTAATGTTCTTTTATGTTCCATTATGAATGAATGCTTTACGAATCATGGTAGACCAATTAACGGCACTATCGATAATAAATATACCTACGTTTTACACTTTTACCTAAATGTCAACATATATTTTTAGTTAATATTGTAAAATCCTAGAAATAATTTGTAATTAAAAAAACTTAAATTATTTTCTTCGTTATTGTCTTAATTTTTCAATCGTTTTTAGTTAGGTTAAAGGTAATTTTTAAACCTTTGTTTAAGTTATTCGTAAAATGCTTTAATAAAATGACTGAGAAAGATCTTTTCACTTTTGTGCTGCAGATCAAAACTAAGGCTAACGAATTACATTCATTCAACTGCGGCTGTGAAGCGATTTATTGTTCGCAAAACACAAAATCAATGAATAAATTAATTAATAAGTACGTTATGTTATAAAATTGCGCCTAACCCTACCCTATTATACTAGCTTTTAATATAATACATTAGAAAATATAACCGAAAAGGGTGACCCGATCAGTGTAGTAAACACATAATAATATAACCAATAATGTTATGTTGACCAGCCAATTATAACTTATAACTTGTTATAATAATCGTACAACCACTACAACCTATTAATGGTTAGGTAGTAATGTAGTATATAGTAATAATAACTAATAAGTAAGAATTAATAGGTTATATACTATAAAGGTACTTGTATGTATTATCTTTTTAATTTTACCTTATAATAACATACGAAAATGTACAATGGCATCTATTAAAAACGAGGATTTTCTCCCAGTGCATTATAATTAATCTGATGCAAGGCAAAATTAAAGATTCTTATCATAGCGATGAATGTATATTAATTTAACAATGATGTGCTTTTTTGTGTCTGACGTCACCTTTAGGAGCACTAAAAATTCTCCAATCATCAACTTTGAGGGTATTTTCTGGTACAATTGAATCTATGCACTAACCTAACCTAACCGATCCTATAGCTACAGTATAGTTGGTACTTTTTGAGGTAAAAAGAAGGTAATGTTTTTTTTTAATAATTAGACAAAACTAACGACGAAAAGCGGAGAAATGGGAATACGTATTTATACGCAACACCAGTTTTTGTCACAATTGATTCTTTTGTTAAAATTTAACAATTTAACTGTTAAATATTTATTTGTTTATATAAAAATGAATGATTGTCTGTATGTCCTTTATGCATAATATTCCTAAACGGCTGGAGTGCTGGACCGATTTTGATGAATTTGTTTGTGTATGTTTGAGTGGTTCCCTGGATGATTTAGATTTACAAATGGACCCGGTAGGTTCAACCCGGAGAGGTGCTCAAACAGGGATTTTGAGATTTACGATTTAATTTTTGTTTAAACATGGTAGCAAACCATTGGTTGTAGGAGAAATAATTAGTAGAAATAATTATTATTTTTTTTGTATTGGTTGCCATTGGTTAGTCTGGCTGCAGATCAGAAGCATGCATCAAATCGAATTTTCGCACATGGCCTACCAAAGGTGACTGAGTTGCACTTATAGCCGCTCATCGGCGTGTCCACAATCCACCACATTTGATCATTGACCGTGTTCCTACGTATCCGGATTGCCTACTAGGGTTTTTCTAAGTTGCACTTACTGCAGACAGTTACACCCAAAAGGAGTTGAACGATCACAATTTTTTTAAGAGTTGTCATTTTTTTACTGAAACGAAGTGCGCGGCATCTCAACGAAGTGCCGAGTCAGCTAGTAAAGTAATATAAAAACGTGAATAGGTTAATATTGTTACTCATTATTTTGTATGGTAGGTATAAATATATTTCGTGTATATTTTAGTCCCTTAGGACTTGTTTGGAAAAATGCTATAGAAACACTCACACAAGAAAAAATTAAGGTTATCATACATGAATATCTCAAAAATCAAAGTTATTTTGACCATGACATTTTTACTTCATAATATTATATACTTCAATAGTCACAACTCACAACTATAAAAACGAATAATTTTGGTTAAGACTTGAATAATAAATACCTATCAAATATAATACATTTTCAAAAGTTCAAATATTTTTTTGACGTAGCAAAACGATACCCCTATACCCCAAAACAATTTATGGTGTAGCAAAAACACCCCTCGATACGCCTGTAGTCAATTTGCACCAAAATTGACCCAAATATATACAACATGTGTAATTTGCACCATTTTTTTTAAATGTGTTTGTAATTTGCACCAAAATAAGGATATATAATTTACACCATCCTCAGGTAGTAAGAAATAGGAACTGTAATTTTCCAAAATAAAATGGCTGAGCTTATACACTAGTTGTTGTAAGTTTATATAAAATCGTATTACTATGAATATAAAAAAAATTTAACCAATTAATATAATTATATGTGAAATTAAAAAAAGATAACTTTTTTTTTTATTCATAGTAATACGATTTTATATAAACTTACAACAATAAGTGTATAGGCTACGCCATTTATAAATAAAAACTAAGCTAAATTTATGTTAGGGTATAGAACCTTGTAAGTTGGTACTATGGAGATACTATTGAAAAAATAATCGATTTTAATTTTGGTGCAAATTACAATTCCCATTTCTTACTGAGGGTGGTGCAAATTACATATCTTTAATTTGGTGCAAATTACAAACCCCCCTCGATACATCTTAGTGACGCCTATGAATCCATCTATAATATTACAATATATTTTAATTAATGAAAACTGCATTACAATATTCGTATGTATATTATATCACGAACATGGGTCAGTAGACCTTTCCAATTTATTAATTAACATCTGTAGACACGCAACAAGTGGGGGTATTGGGTGCGGTACTTACACACCGGGGCACCAGAGTACTTTACATTTGGGGTGGAAGGCACCAATGTTAACATCACACGCTATATTATTTATTTTTATTTATTAAGATTTTACGAGCTGATCCCCATAAACAACAGTCTATACAATAACAAGAAAAAATACTAATTTTACAATATACTCAGTGCCGGATTTAGCGGGGGTGCAGGGGGTGCATTGCACCGGGGCCTCAAGACCAAGGTTGTTTTTTGGGTCCTAAGGTTAAAGTCCTAAATTTTCTAACTTTCTATAACTTTTTATTATAAAATGAACAAATTTTATTATTTTAAGATGTTACTGACAAGTGACAACCATTTATTTTGGATGGTTTGAATTTTAGATAAGTAATACTATTTATCATTGTTCTTGTTTGTTTTACATATTTATTTATATACACATTAATTATATTATATAGTACTTATGCATCGTATACTATTTTCGTATAATCGTACTATTTATTCAATCTCAGATACTCGTGAACTCGCGCTAGTGCAGTATCTTGCTGGACAAACTAATAATGTAACCGTGGTTATATGTATTTATTGTTTAATATAATATGTAAATGGATTATGATTTACGGACATGCCCTTGCCTTGATGCAGTGTTATTGGTTTCAGATATGTTATTTTGTACTTTTGTCAGTTTTATTTTTGTGTACCTACTCTATTATATTAATTTTTCATTTGATTATTAAAAATAAAAATTAGGTACCTACCTACACTATCTTTTATTGACTTTTGAAAAAAAAAAAACATGTCTAACAGACAATTTGAAAGTGTTGCCTCTAAAAGACGGAGAAAAATGTTCAAAACAATGAATTAAAAAAATATAAAGGATTGATGAATAATTTTGTATTCAATTCAGGTACCTAACTGAGGTACATGATTCATATTTGGGTCCTTTCATTTTAGGACAATAGAGAGAATATACAGCCAATATCATATTAATTATATTTATTCTTATTTTATATTATACTAGCATAGAAGCATACATTAAAGATTAATACATCATAATATCTAAGCGTGGTATAATAGATAACAGTGAGTGAATGTATAATTTCATAATTTACCTATTAAATTATGGAATTTAAATGTTGTGTTTTTTAATTTGTTTAATATATCAATACGACAAAACGTATCAAATAAATAGATAAGTGTAAAGTCGAGAAAATATTTTTTAAGGGGCCTCCATTGGTAGTTGCACCCCGGCCCCCTGAGACTTAGATCCGGCACTGAATATACTATAAATAGATTTATATTTAGATACTTAACAATTTTATTTAATAATTTAAATTCATTTAACATAAAGTTTGTAGAATGTAGGGGACAGTGAAATGGAAAAAGGGGCAGAATGTCGGACAGATCGTTGAGGGACTTTAAAACAAATTAAGGATATGAGGTAGGTGAGTCTGTTTTTTTAAATAAAGATATTTTTTTAAAAACTGGAGATTTACCGAATGTCTGTGATTCGTGAATGTTCAAGGAATCTAATCTGAGTCTTGTAGCTACAGGTATACTCATGTTACGTATGATGAGGGATTTGGAGCAAAGAACCAGTGAACCTATAAGAAACCGTCTCTGCACAAGCGTTCGATTTGGCAAGAACCGCTAATTGTATGAGGATCCCCGATTACACTGGCATACTCCAAAACACACCACACCAAAGTGCAGTATCTGCAGAGTATCTTAAGGCTTAAGAGATAATTCGTTTCTGAAGGAATGTGCAGTTCGCGTAATAAATACAAGTGATTTCAATTCCTTGCAACATCACATGCCCATAATGTGTGGTCTATATAGGATCCAGACAACTAGTTAGTTTGATATCTAGACCAAGTACAATTCCATTAGATCGCTCTAAAGTAGAGCCATTTACATTATAAGAAAATTGAATTGATTGAATTCAGTACCTACTGTTAACTTCCCTTCTCCGAACAAAAAAAAATATTTGTACAATTTTTTTAAATTATCACCACTTTATTACCAAACAAAATTACTACACACTCAATAGTTATTTAGTTACAAAAAAAACACCTTCGTTCAGACTTACAGGACGACGAATCCGATGCAGGTCTCCATCCGACTGTCTCCAATGCCAAGATACCCAATGGAGTCAGGCTACATACCATATTATTGAGAGGGACTATTATCTTACTCATTATATATACAACAATACAATGCCTGTCTTAACACTATATAGTCCATAATATTATACAATTGTATTGATTTTCAATAATGTTATGTTATACAGCTGGCAGCATTTACATGAGCCACGGTTTCAGCGGTTACCGACCGCAACAGCTGTGCGACCCGCGACTGCAACCGTTCCGGTTTCTGGGGCCCACCGTCCGGTCCGCGGTGGCGCTCACTGTGCTGTGGCTCGCCGCGTGTCTGTTGCACGCCTGTCTGCTGTACGTCTCCGCACGGTCGCTGTTCCGGAACGGGCAGATCGCCGTGCTGGCCACCATACTCATTTCGCTCACGTTGCTCACTTTGCTGTCCACTGCCGCGCTGGTGCACATCGACTGCAAGTACGATCCCGATTGACCCGGCCCGGAGGCCCAAGTGCCAACGACTTCGGTCAGCGTGATCGGGCCCAGCCATTTGTCCACGGACAGAGCCACTAAGGTGGCGTGGGTCATATAATACCACGTATACCACGGTATACCGGGTGCGGCGGATGCCATGTGTCGAACGCTCCATGTTTATATTACAACATTATGTATTTTAATTTTTATGTATTTTATATCGTGAACATTTATATGAATATGACTGTGTAATGTAAGTACGTCGTCGACTATAAGTGTCGTTTTTAGGGTTCCGTACGGTAAAACGGAAGCCTATTACTAAGGCTCCGCTGTCCGTCCGTCGGTCCGTCTGTCACCAGGCTGTATCTCATGAACCATGAAAGTTAGAAAGTTGAAATTTTCACAGATTATGTATTTCCGTGGATGCTATAACAACAAATACTAAAAATCTTCTTTTTTTTTTGAGTTTATCGAGGGACGGAAGAGGAACCGCGTTAGCATTACTTCTCCTCAATACTAAAAATCCTAGAATATATAATATAAGCAGTGTTTCCAATATAGCTGATGATGGTACGGAACCCTTAGTGCGAGAGTCAGACTCGCACTTGTCTTTAATGGTTTTTAATTTTTTACAATGTCCGGTAAATTGTCGGTTAACGCTAACCGACTGATAACAGATTTTATTACCGACAGAATTCGCGGCCGGTTAAGACTAACGGGCAGAATTCTATCTGTAACACAAAATAAATTCTTCCTGTTAGCGTTATCATATACTTAACCGGACATTGTGAGAACGGCCTCCTAAGTAAAGCTTTGTATAGTTATCCTAAAATATAAATTACGAGCAATATAATTTTCCCTACGTACCTAAAAATCGTGCTTTTGTATATCAAATACGAATATGATCAAATATGATAATATGATCTTACATGATATTAATATATTATTGATACCAAATAATGCGAATCCTGCTGTCAAAGTGTGATACCACACAACAGTTCAGTTCCCGAAACAAAACTTTTGAACACATCTCTTAACTATATCCAGTGGCGTTCTCAGGAATTTTAAATTTGTGGGGGGGTAAACCCCAAGACCCCCCCCCACCCTTGAGCACGCCCGTGACTATATCTAATCAGAAAAATTCAATTCAAAAAAGACATTGATTCATACAAAATCTAATATTTTTCGTAATAAAAACATCCTCTTTTTAAATAAAAAATTAATTATGTTGAAACTACACAGAAACCTAAATATTTTATTCTGAAACATAATAAACGTAATGTTCATATTTTCAATGAATCTTATCGTAAAATGTTCAATACCAAATAATGCTTTATTTTTCTTTAGATTTTTTCATTCAAAATAAGAATTCAAGACAATAATTTTAAAACTTCCAAAGCTCTTATTTATTATTATTTTTTTTTTAGACTTCGGTAAATATTTGTAAACTTAATTTGCCCATTGTTCGCTATATAAACCATTTCCCCAAATGTATAATATGTAAATGTGAGTAAAAAAGTTTTCAACAAAATTCAATCGTCAAAGAATATATTATATTATATTATACAAGTTCAATATAAATGTAAAAAAACCATTGATTAGGTTATAATAATAAAACATAAATAATATTTTGCATGCATATTGAATTGAATTTTCATTTTTTAGAGTGTTATACTCTTTTACTTAGTTCTAAGTGTTATGTTCAAAAATTATTTTGTTTAATAGGTAGGTATACTTTTTTTCCTTATAACACCCCCACATGGGGACTGAACTGTTGAACTGTTTGTAGATTTCCTTGGCCCTCATGAAGTTTAATAGGCATAACTAATTGGTATTTTGTTAGGTTGTATTCAAAATTAAAGATTATTAAGATTATTTTTAAAAATTGTTGTTTTTATACTTGAACCTAAACCTTTAGTTTAATATCTAATCATGATGCTAATTGTTGAATTTCAAAGTCATTAAGAGGACGCTAGTGACGCTACCCATGCATTTGTTGTCTCCGACTTACACATGTATGCAGTGGCGTAAATTGGGTCCAATTTCTGGTGGTGCAGAGGCATATTCTTAACCTATAATTTTCAACACAAAAATAATCCAACTTTCTAAGTAAAATCCTTCCTAACAAAAAAAAACTATATATTTATCCATACATTTTGTCAACATTTGAACTTCAAATGCTTATAAAAAAAATTGTGGCTATGTATTTTTAATATTTTTCAACGCTATTGTAACAATATATCAGGAGCCTTCCATTAAATTTTCACGCTTTTTACCCAACAAATAAAATTTTATTGATATTTATAGAAAAAAAAACTAAAAAAATTAAAAAATGACAATGTCCGGAAACAGCTCAAAGAGAGTTAAAATATTTTCAAAACTTTGTGGTGTATAGAAAATTAAAATATAAATATATAAATTTTCATGTATTTACAGTTATTTGTTTGAATAACAACAAATTAACAAAATCGCTACATGAGAAATCTAGTGAATATCCAATCTTGTAAAAATATGATTTTCAAATGCTCATAAAAATTTAATTTGATTTACTTGTGGACATTTTTTTTTTTTGATAAAGGCGTATACAAACTTATGAATAATCTTGTATTACATTTTAAAATCTTAGATTTGAAAAGAAACATTTTTATGATTTTTTTCAACTCAAATTATATTGTTAATTTTCGTGATTTTTCTGTATTTTGTCAAGATTTGAACTTTAAATGCTTATAAAAAAACTGTGACTAAGGATTTTTAATAATTTTCTAATGTCATTGTAACAATATAGTTGGAGCCTTTTATTAAATTTCCAAGCTTTTTTACCCAACCAGTGAATATTTCAATTATATATGTAAATGTTCATTTGTTTGGTCAAAAACCAAAATCGATTTTGTCGAAAACCGATTTCGGGTAAAAATTCCTGTTTTTCCTTAATTTTTATGTTGTTTTTCCTGGCGCTTATGAGACCTGAAGAGAATTTTAAAATTTGATTCAATACGACGTCTAGCTATCATCTGACATTTGACTTTTGAGAATTGAATGAACATTGATCCAGTGATAACACACTATTTTGGCGGTAGAATGTTGATAGCAATATAATTTTACCATATTATACCACAGAACAATTATACGTCTATTCTGTGCACGATTAAAGATATAATATCTTTAATCGTGATTCTGTGATACTGCCATAATAAAATACAAAATTCTGTGGATAGTGGTTACCATAGATAATAATCTAACTATTTATGGGGGTTGTACGATATTTTAGAATATAGATAGGCCAGATAGGGTAATAATTTAAATGATAATGTCTAATACATGCACTAAAATAACTATTTTGTACCTCTTTATATATTATATATTTCAATGATTTTCTGGTGGTGCAAAAACATACCTTTGCACCACCACATTTTAGATGTGGTGGTGCAAGTGCTGCATTTGCACCACCCAGTTTACGCCACTGCATGTATGACATTGCAAATTTTCGTTCACTAGTTTCAATAGTGTCCTGTTAGTTTTCATATTAGAGTGAATTGACCTATATTAGTAAACTTTTAGGTATGTGCTTGAAGGTCGGCTTTTATTTGATATTTTATTTTTTAAGCGAAATGTGAGCAATGAGCATTTTTAATTTGTGATAGTTAATTTACCCATATCTCTCTTAAAATTAAAATATCGAAGAAAAGCCGTCGCTTAAGCACAAATAATGTACATAGGTAGGCACCTAAAAGTCTTATTATATGTCAAATCACTCTAATTTAAAGTACTTACACTATTATTGAAACTAGTGAACGAAAATTTGCTATGTCATACGTAAAGACAACAAACGTATGGGTACCTAGCGTCCTCTTAAGAGGATGTCAGCGCACTTTTTGTTTTCTCTCTCTGGCCCACGCGCAGCATAGGCAAAACGCATTAACTCAGATTGTTTTTTCTATGGTTTTAAGTAATCTTAGAGTAAAACCACTCATTACAAAAAAGATAGAAAATAATCTTTTTGAGGGAATGACATCGATTTTATATTTTATTGTTATTTGACTTTGTACTCGACTTTCAAAATAAACAAAAAAATGTTGTACATTTAAATAATGTCTAAATTGTTTTGAGACAATATTTAGACGAATCGATATGACATTCCCTCAAAAATATTATTTTCTATCTTTTTTGTGATAATTTTACTCTAAGATTACTTAAAACATAGAAAAAATTATTCTGCGTAAATGTGTATGGTCTATGTTGCGCGTGGGCCAGAGAGAGAAAACAAATATTGCTCTAATATCCTCTTAATATAATATATATTACTTGATATTACAGAAATTATAATAACAACGTACCACAGTCCACAATATGTATATAATGTACCTCACAATATACTTATGTGCTTAAGAATAATATAATATTTATTTGTTTTTTATTTAAGAAAATCGTATTTATTATTGTATATTGAATATAGTTTTTAAACTTTTGATTTAATTTACAATTTTTTAACTATATATTTATAATGTTCTCATTCAAGACTTCAAGGATAAGTGAAGATTTACAAATAAAATAATGATTATAATTAAATATTATGTTTAGAACAAATGTTATAAAAATAAGTTTGTAATTTTTATGATCAACGTGAGTTCTATAATTATTAAATAATATGTACATGTAGTCATGTAGAATATTAAAAAAAAATGTACAAAAGATTTATTATAGGTTGTTTGTTTTTAAATAAATATTAATTTGTAAATAGTTAGAAAAAGTTAAATAACTAAAAATTTCAATTGTATTAGTTGTTAATTAGTACCTTCTGTATAACTTAAAAAAATTGTTTTGTTTGAAATTTGTTGAAATCAAATTGTATAGACTATATACTATATTTAATATGACATTTTTGATTTTATTTAATGACATAGAGTTGTGATTCATATTATATGATTGTTCAAACGTGATACGAACAAAATTGAAAGCTTACTTTATAATGTTTGTGTATGAGTTATTGACTTCAGTAAAGTAAAAACCATTACAGGTCACTTGGGGTCTTGCAGAATAGACATTCAGAAATGACAAAGTCATGAATCATGATACCTACCTAATCCTGATACTAAAACTTTAGAATTTAGAAAATCTATTTAAACTCTACACTGTCTAAAGTTATCCAGTTATATTTTCTTACACGCATATATACGTAGTATTTTTTAGATCATTTTAGGTTCTGAGAGCGGAGCGATTGATTTTACAATGATGTGGAGTATTTTGTTTAAATTTTTTTTTTTGTTTTTAGTTTTCAACTTTTAGGAGAGTAAAAATGCTTAGATTTTCTTCAGCATTATCTTTTCTGATATGAAAGTGAATCTAGTTGGTACTTTAGAGGGGGGGGGGGGTCAAAAGTATCCTCTTAGTAAATCCCTAATAGTATTGAAAAGTGCAGGGAAAAACAAAACAAAAATTAATGAATAACGGGAATTTTTAAGCAAATATATTTTGGTTTATGGTAAAACAAATTACTGTAGATACATGAAATTTTCACTGGTTGTTTATATTAGCATTTTCTATACACGATCAAATTTTGATTTATTTTGAATTGCTTACGGACATTTTCCGTTTCCATTTTTTTTTCTATAAATGCCAAATTAAATTTTATTTAATGGCTAAAAAAGCTTGAAAATGTAATACTAGGCTCCTAATATATTGTTACAATGACTTTTGAAAAATATTAAAAATCCAGTCACAATTTTTTTTTTAGAATTATTTTAAGTTTAAATCTTGACAAAATATGGAAAAATCACGAAAATGAGCAAATTATTTTGAGTTTAGAATTCATAACAATTTTTTTTTATAATTCTGAGATTTTAAAATAAGTTTGTCTACTTTATCAAAAAAAAAATGTCTACAAGCATACATACATAAACACAATTTTTTTTATAAGAATTTAAAGATCAAATTTTGACTAAATTTATCAAATTTAAAATTTAATAATTGCTTTGTAATGGTTTAAAAATGTAAAACAAGGTTTCACGTAGGTAGTAAGTAAGTTAATCTGTAACCAAAAAATATAAATTATAAAAAACAATTTTTTTTTTTATAGTTATTTTTTGTTCAAAATTGAATGAAACTACAAATTAATTAACCAAGTTATTTTGTTGTTATTTTATAATATTAATTCAACTTACCAGCTACTGTATGATAAATTACTTTATTCACAACAATATCATCAAATATAGTTAGTAATATCATAGGCTGAGTGACCATCTTTGCTCAGAATCGTTTTTCTTATACAATGATATTATATCATTGAATTAAAATTAAACACCGTCCATTACAGTGACCCACGTGTAACCTATACTGTACAGCAAAGCAACACCCACTTGCTCACCTTGTTTTCTATGAATGACAAAACAATTTTATTTGTAGGGTCAAAAAGTTTAAAAACTCAATACAAGGCTTCTTATATATTGAAACAACAGCAGTTGAAAAATATTAAAAATACATGTGCCCAATTTTTTTAATAAGCATTTAATGTTCTATTTTTATTTTTTAACAATATTTATCAAATAGAAAATTAGAAGTTAAACATTTTTAAAATATTCAACCTTTATAGCTAGGGATTGGAATTTGTAAGAAAGGCTTCACGTAGGTTAGTAGTTAATTCTGTAACCAAAAAATCTAAAAATATACTTATACACAGTTTTTTTTATAGTTATTTTAAGTTCAAATTTGGACGAAATCGCATATAAAATAACCAAGAATAACGATTTAATATTAATAATAGTAAAATATTTTTTAATTGTTTTCATTGTAACATTTTCCTTAAAAGTTTCTACATAATTTTTAAAAATATTATTTTTCTTAAATAATTGTACAAACTAAATAAAAACATTTGTAAAATATATACATAATATTTGAAAACATTTTCAAATAACTGTATGGGTATAAGTACCTATATAAAAATAAATTACGAAAAAGCCTTAATAGCATAAAAAATATTTCTTCTATTTAACTTTTAAGACTAATTAGAAAAAAATAGTAGGAAATATAATTTCAGGAACATATTATTAATAAGTAGATTTCCCATTAGGAAGTTCGGATTGCAAATGCAACTGCGATCAAGCCAAAGTATATTTAAAACGACTGTTATATATATTTAACTATAAGTGCATTGAGGTGATAGGACGGACTCACGTGTTTTTCATGAAATAATCGATACGATGTGTGAACGGTGCGAAGATGGGCCATCCACAAGGGGTATTATTGTGGAACCCTTTCTTTGGTACCGTAGTACTTTCGGTGGCTGAAGCAATAGCCCTCTGAAAAAACAACAACAAATGCGTTAAATAAAAATTCTATAACACGCACGATGTTGTATCGATTTAGGAGGAAAAACGACAGGTGGAAATACAACATTATGACTACATAAAACAATACATGGATTAAGTACAATTTCTATTTTATAATTTTATGAACTACTTACCTTTTTGTATACGGCTGAGTTGCTATCATTATGTAGCAAACACAAACATAACATGACGAAAAAAGAGGAGACAAGCATCGAGTTTTCGTTGTTTTTGGAAACCTTGCCGGGCGGGTGGTGGTCGTGTTCATTGTCGGGTCCTCTCGAGGTCGTCACTAGAGGTCTAAGGACAAGAAGACTTCCGGAGATGAGCCGTTTATTAAAATCTTGTGTATAAGAATGAACGGACAACGCGAGTGTGCTGACTGTTTTAAAATTGAGGTGGGAAAATAGATTATATTATAGATGGTTGGTCATGGTGGGAAGGCGGGGGAGGGCGTCGTTCTAAGTAGAGAACCGCCGCTACCGTCTTTTCTAGTTACAAGGTGTAGTGCGTAGGATAAATATTCCAATAAGATTCTGACTCGAAGAAGTGTTGAATATAATTTGATATTGTATAAAAATATTACATTTTTCATATTGCATGCACAATAATAACTACATCGTTGTTATTCGCAAGTTGCGAATTACGCCATAAAAGTTACAATAACAAGGTCAATAGGTCATTTTAAATGAGGCCGACTTTAAGCATGTACTGTAGGCACTACATTATATTATTACTTATGTGTACGTCATGCGTTACCTACTAAAATGTTACTTATTACTAAAATCAGTGTACCTAGTCATTTTTGTCTATATCGATATAGAAACATAATCCTAATCTCAACAGGACGGTATGGGCCCAGAGACATTCTGGATAAACTTGGACTTCGAAGGGACTACGCTCTATACAAGTAATTTTGTTATTCTTCAAAGTTATGTAAACAAAAAAAGTCCAGATGGACGATTCTGTGAAAATGACAATATTATCAAATGTGGAAAATTGGCCGTTGTGGCCAATAGTTATGAGAGAGTGGTAAAAGCCTTATTCTAGAATTACAAAGACGAAGAAGCTAGAGCTAGATGGCCAAGATCAACTAATGACTGGAATAGAGCTGACGGTAAGTGCAAAAAATTAATTGTTACTTCAATGGTCCATTACAAAATTGAACCATTCTGAACCATAATTCTCAGCCTACAAAAAAGACATCTGTTTGATAAAAAGAAATTTGGAAAAATGCGTGGCCGCTAAACTAAATTGATACGATAACATAGACATATAAAACAAGTTATTGTATATGTTGTTAGTCTATGTACGGTACCTACCAATGATACCATATATTGTATTGGTATAATTATATCACGTACCCATAGTAACTAATAACTAATAGGTATTAGGTACGAGTACTTCATATAATCATATTGTGTATTATAGATTATGCATGTAAATTGTAGTAAATTGTAATATAAAATACAATGGTGAATGGATATTATATTGTTTATCAAGGGTAGTATATTATAATATCCAATTTAAAAAACATCGTATAATAATAACTACCAACCAATCTACGTTGTGTAGAAAAATAGAAAATTATATATATATGACTTAAATACATTTATTACATTTAATACTTTTTAAAAAATCAAAATTTTAGTTAGATATAAAAGCCATAATTATATAACCATTAGTTATAACATATTAGTTTAGACCACTACATATTTTAATAAAACATTTAAAATATACATCATATTATATTTATAATAGCTATAGGTATACCTACTTAATTTATAAAGATGTTAAGGACACATTTTTAAAATATTGTTTCAATATAGTCAAATAAATATTTTCGAAAAACATATTTTTAATACATTCAACAACAATTATAATAGTAAAATAATTTTTAATTGTTTTCATTGCAACATTTTCCTTATAAACATTTTTACATAAGTTTTAAATATATTATTTTTTTAAATGTTTTTGTAAACTAAATAAAAACATAATATTTAAAATATATATTTGAAAAATATTTTTGTTTTCACTGAAAAATATTGTAATTTTCAAATTAATGTATGGGTATAAGTACCTAAATATAAATAAATTACGAAAAAGCTTTAATAGCATAAAAAAATATTTCTTCTTCTTAACTTTTAAGACTAATTAAAAAAAATAGTAGAAAATATAATTTCTGGAACATAAGTAAATTTCCTAATAGGAATAAACTAATATACATGTATTTGTCCTGGGGCGAAGAATCAGCCCTAGTGGTGTAGAGTTGGTTACGGCTTCGTTGCGACGGACGTATCCCTTGCTCAAATCTCAAATTGTCTGTGATTATTTAAAAATAATATTAACTAAGTTGGTATAGTTAGCTATTTTAATAAATAATAATTAAAGGGATTTTGAATGTCGACTTTCTTTATCCTATCTTTTATTATAAATTAAAGCATATAATTATTACGATTGATTGGGATCGTGAGTATAGATTTATAAACGAAGGATAAAATGATATGTAATGATTTATGAATTTGTGATGCACCGGAGTCTGCGTGTCTTTATTATTTTATTGTTGATGATGATTTCTTTATTGAAGTTATATGGTAAGTATTATTATAATTTCTTACCTGGTTGATGTTGCTTGATTTGAACGATGATAGAATTTGGAAATGGAGTATTGACGATGTTAGTTTGTAAGAATAACGTAAGTACAATTTTGGTTTGAAAATAGAAGTTATATTTAATAGTTCACAACAAGATATTTATAAGATTTAGAAATAATAACGTTTTTAAGTTAATCTTCGCTTTAAGATTTTGAGTAATGAAATAAGACGGTGCGTATGATACTGTGCTGCTGAGATCCGACTCAGCTGATGGGAGCAGACTGATTTGAATATCAAAAAGGGGGTTCTACTTATAGTATTGACCTATGATACCTTGTTGTTCCATATTAAATTGTTATTGTTTATTTTGCATAAGTACATGGGTATAATCAAAATATGTTTTTGTAAGATTAGTGACATTTGTACATATGTATATATATATGGTTATTACTTATTAATAGTTTTTAGTACATTTTGAATAATATCCGGGTACATGGTTACAGATATTTATTATGTTTTGATAGTGTTTATTAGATATTGTATAGTCATTTGATTTCATAATGAGTATGACTGTTGTTGTTATGTATAATTTTGGATAATATAATGGGTACATGGGTACATATTATTATTGTGGTTTTTTGGTAATGAAATACTTTATAGTGTTATGATGATATTGAGTCATGAAACTATGTTGGTGAAATGACGTAGATATCATTATATGTCGTTGTCGTCGGTGTAATTTCCGTAGTAGTCAATGTGACTCGGGTCATGCAGCGGAACACGTAAGCGTTGACGGCCAGATCATCTTCTGACTTCAAGCACGCCAAGGTCGGATTGCAAATGCAACTGTAATCAAGCAAAAGTATACTTAAAACGACTGTTATATTTTACTATAAGTACAGTGAGGTGGTAGGATGGACTCACGTGTTTTTCATGAAATACTCCATACGGCGTGTGAATGGTACGTAGATGGCCCATCCACAAGGGGTATTATTGTGACACTCTTTCATTGGTACCGTAGTACTTTCGGTGGTTGAAGCGATAGCCCTCTAGAAAAACAACAACAAATGCGCTAAATAAAATTTCTATAATCCCAATAGGCTATGTCGCCGAGGGTAATTTTTTATTAATAAAAAAAAAAAATGTCTATAATACGCACAATGTTGTATCGATTTAGGAGGAAAAACGATAGGCGAAAATACAACATTATGACTACATAAAACAATACATGGATTGAGTATAATTTCTACTTTATGATTTTATGAACTACATACCTTTTTGTATACGGCTGCGTTGCTATCATTATGTAGCAAACACAAACATAACATCACGAAAAACGCGGTGACATGCATCGAATTTTTGTTGTTCTTGAAAGTCTTACCGGGTCGGGTGGTGTTGGTGTTCATTTTCGGGCCCTCTTGAGCCGTTACCAGAGTCGTGTTACTTCTGAGCATGATGGTTTTGACTGATTCCACACTCGTGTAGTATGGAGTGCAAACGAAATATAGAACGAGACTAAAAATCAAATTTGAAATGAGCAAGACCGCTGTCTTGCGAAAAACGATTAAGTTCCAAGAGACAAGAAGACTTCCGAAGAGGAGACGATTATTATATTCGTGTTTATAAGGATGAATGGACAACGTGAGTGTGACGCGTGGTCGGTGTGTGCAGACTGTTTTAAAACGAGGTGGGCAAATGGGTTATACAGAGGGTCAGTTCTGTGTATGCGGGGAGGGGGGCGTTCAAAGGAGAGAAGCGCCGACGCCGTCCGATCTACTTTACAAGCAGTACCGTAATTACGGAGGGGGGGGGGGGGGGGGGTGATTGTCTTATCCTCCCATGTTTTTTAATTGACGAACCATATGAACCATATTCATGTACTTATTATTTATTGATACAGACTAATATAGTATATTTAATAGAAACAACTCTATCTCAGCTGGTGATAGAACAATTAATAATTTAATACGAGTAGATTAGTAATTGAAGAAACAAGGGTACAATAGAGATGTATGACAGTAATGGAAAATCAAAAGTCAATAGCGCAAACGGCAAATAATCCAAAGAAGAATTGGAAATCTGGGAATAAAATTAAAGCTAAAAGAAAACCAGGTAATTGTTAATTTTGTACATTTTGTAATTTACCAGGACATTGGAAAAGTCAATGCAGAAAATACTTGAAAAATCAAGAAGCTAAGAAAACACACGAAGAAACAAGAAAAGTGATGATGGCAATGCATTTATTACTGGAACAATTAATGCAAACGATATTGAGGAACTTTGGTTACTTGACTCGGGAGCATCCAATCACATGTGCGGTAAAATAAATTGGTTTTATAATAACGTATTATTTGACAAACGAATTCAAGTAAGAATAGGTGACTACTCAATTTTGTTAGGAGAAGGAAAGGGTAATATAAAAATATTATCATTTGCAAACATTAAATGGAATAATAATTATTTATTAGACGTACTATATATGTGCCACAAATAAAGTATAATATATTTTCGTGTTGTGTAGCGTTAGATAAAGACTTAACACTATCATCAGATAAAAATTAATGTGCATTTTCAAGAAACGGATAGATATAGTCTATACAGGTGAGAGACAAGGAAAACTATTTAAAATAAAGTTCAAAGTCATCACACTGAATATAGAAGAACCACAAGCGAATATTGTTATCAAGGACATATTAAGATTATGGCATGAAAGGCTTATAATAATAGTCATCAAAATATATAGTAGGTATGTTAATAATATATTATTAGAAAAACATAATATAAAACTAACTGATAACGAAAATCACTTTTCCTGTGATTCGTGCGTAATCGGTAAACAGCATAAATAAACATTCAAGTCTAGTCCAACAAACACAAAAGTTGTATGAGAGGTAATACATGCTGATTTATATTATAAAAAGACGAAGAAAATATTATAAAATATAAAAGCGAAGTAAAGGATTTGATCGAAACGGTATAATACATAAAATAAAAACTGATACAGGTTTTAAGGTCAAAGTATTACGAACTGATAATGGCTTAGAGTTTGTAAACAGAGAAATAAGGAGTGTTTTACAAAAGTACGGTATGATATTAGTCATCAAAGAAAAGTTCCATACATACCGGAACAAAACGGGTGCAAAATTGTATGTATATAGATAAATGGAAACAGACCATGAGCAATACTATAACTATTATAATTTAATATTTAATCAACTCGATATATTTTACTATGGCGATATATTTTAATAAAATTAAAATTAAATGTTAAAATAATTTAGTTTTATTCATTTTAATTAATATTATGTGCGCTGATTTGTCTCGCTCTCAAACGTCGTATGCGTTGTTGCTCGTTTGAATGTCCTATACTTACCCTAATAATTATCGTGTGCTAAAATCTCGAGCTGAATTTCCACATGCTGAAATTCTGCCTAGAAATAACCCAGAACATGAAAAATATTGCTTATGACACGCCACACACAATAAAGAAATATGGATTAATAATAATATATTTTATATGCCATGACATTGTCATCTGATATCTTTTCATATGTAGACGGTATTGTTTTTTTGGCAAAATCCAAATAACTCGGTTGTCCGATACCACTCCAATCGTCAATCTAAATCTATGGTTTTAGCTATGGCTATATCTATTTTATTTAAATAGATATGTACAACAAATTACTATAATAAACTACACACAACTATATAATAGCTTAGGTAAATGTATTGAGGAAAGATTAATGTTGTAATTAGTAATCCACCTGTAAAAATATTTTAAGAACTTCACATAAATTGTACGAAAAAATTAGACTGTGCATGTGATCTATCACTTACGCCGATATATTGGGTGCTGTTAATTAATATAGTATTAAATATAATCTTTTAAGTACCTACACATCGCGTGCAACACGCCTGATGGATTAAATATTGAGATACCTACACCAAGCTACATCAGTAAACTAAAAACTATATTAATATTAGATTTATAAATTATTTTTACTTTTTAAATTATAGAAACTAAATTTCTATTGTACTATCTGTGTATGTTCAAAATAGTTGGATTAAACTCATAACTGTATAGGTACTCTAGTATATATACTAACTAGTAACTCATAACCTAAATTTAAATTTAAAAACGTAAATACAATGACGTATCAAACCGTTTAAACTCCGATTGATTTATTCAAGTATAGCTTAAATATTAACCAATGATGTTAACATTTATATCAATTTTAGATTTTGGCGGTGGAATAAGTGTATGGTTATAACACTGATGTGTGTTTTGATTTTGTATTTTTGTGCCATTACATTTTGTATCAGTAAAAATGCTTCAATTTTATAGTAGCATTTTAGATCTAGTTGGTACAAGGGGATAAGAAGTAAATAAAGTAATGCTTTTCGAAATTAATAAGATAAACTAAAAAAAAAGTCGCTCTGCTGTACGGTAGGTTACAAGTGGGTTAGATTAGGTTAGGTTAGTGACTCCCTCCCCCCCCCCCAAAGTACCAACTAGATTTACTTTTCTATCAGAAAAGATTCTGTTGAAGAAAATCCAAGCACTTTTACTGTCCTAAAAGGTGATGACAGACACAAAAACAAATAAAAAAAAATACACATCATTGTAAAATCAATACATTCATCATCGTTCCACTTAGAATCTAAAAGTTGAAAAACGGGAAATCTTACCAAAAAACATTTGATCAAAAATTGTTGTTTTTTTTTTTTTTTGTAATTCAAAAGAATAGATACTAGTAATAGACACTTAAATTATTCACCTAATATTTATTTTTTCAAATTTATTGACACGATATAGTTTTAAAATAATATGTTGTGCTACTATTATAGACATTTTCGATTTTTAAATTTGTATTAGTTTTTTCAATTTGCTAGATAAAATATGTTCATGATTAAAAAATCAAAGCAACCAGTCAGCATACCCTCAGGCGTCTCTCATCTTCTTTACTCGTCGTCATCTCTGTGTTAAATTTGAATTCAATGATAGAAACCTTGTTTAAGATTTTAAATCCTTGGCCATGAAAATTGAACATTTTATGAAGTTTCAAATATAAAATGAATCAATGTTATTGTCTTATTGAGTCTTATTAACGAACCTAATGAAACAAACTGCATTATGGAATGGTTGGGGTTACCCCTGGGCCCTGACTATGCCTTTGCTTGCAAAGGTGACAATATGTATAATTACAGCATACATAGTTATATTTACTTCCAAACTTGTGACCGTAACGTACAACTATTTTACCAACTAACCAGTGCAAAACGTATTATAGGTATACAACGGAGATCCAGGTGACCAGGTATATCTAATTCGTCAAATTTAATTGGTTTGCCATGGACTATAAGTACTTTTTGGTGTGATAATTCGAGTTAAGTTCACATAATGACACTATAATCGAAAGTAATAAAATTATTGAGATTTTTATCGTGTCTTATACAATCGCTGTTTGTATGCATATTATATTAATATTTATGTATTACGTATTGGTGATTGAAAGTGATAAAATGTAACGGGGACGCTGTGTATCATTTGTATGTTATTTTACATGTTCCCCGTTACAGATCCACCCTCCTTCAGTCCTTCGGCCAGATAATTGATAAGCTTTCAATCGCCGATAGGAATACTTTATAAATATTTACAGTAAATACTTTTATTATCATGCCAACTACACAGCTCTTTTGTAAACATGTATGTACCTATAAATATATACTGTCATAATATATATATATACATATATCTTTCCATGTGTAAGTATTCAAACTCCTCCTAAACGGCTAATCTAGCTGATTTTGATTAAAAAAAAAATTATGTGTGCTTGAGTGGGTCCTTGAATGGTTTAGATTCACAATTGAACCCGGGAAGGCTAACCCGGGGAGGTGCTCAAGGGGCGGTGATATTTATCCCATTATAGGACGGAAATGTCTAAAGTCACTCAATAACATTACCTATACTCATAGGCGCAACTATAAATAGTTTCAATTTTTTGGAGAAAGAATTTTATTAGCAGCACAGACCCACAGGTTTTTTTTCAACATTATTTCATCAACTCGTTATGAATTATGATATTCGGTGATAATAAAAATAGATTGTTGCAAAAAATTAAAGAAAATGTTGATATTGATGATATTAAACATAATAGGTACAGATAAAAATTATGTAGAGGCTAGATAAATATTTGGGGGGCTAAGCCCTCCCAAAGCTTCCACCTAATTGCGCATATGCCTATACTTTATATGTGTTTTTACAAGTCTGTGTTTTCACTGTACCTATCTGGCCAAGTCTGTATAGTCATGCCTACATGTTACGTTCGTAAGGCGTAGGTTATTTGAATACTAAAAGGTTATCATTTATCACTTATCATTCTGCGATTTATACATTTATACCCACTTAGTGCTTGTATAATTATATACTAGGCACTTACATTTAATATACTTTAATAGCACTTACTTATTTACATAATAAACCACAACGATTTCAGGTATTAGACATTATAGTGTATTGTATAGTGCAGGCGTGCCCTACCTTTTTCAACTTGTGATCTACATTCGAAATTTATATTTATACTGTGGGCCGTAAATATACCAGTTAATTTTGATAAAATATTCGATAATTAGTATATTATTATATTTGATCACTAATAGAATTTATAACTCTTATCACTTTATTAAAATTAAAAATTTTAAGACAACTTGTAGTTCTTGAAGGCTTATTAAAATAACATTTTTTTTAAATTATAATTTTTATTTTTATTTTTATCTATAAATATAGTCATATACTCATATAGACATTTCCAAGGCTGGACTAGGTTTATTAACTTAACTTTAACTTTGTATCTACGTTAACTTAAAATTAACTTACATTACCTATTAATATTAAACATTTTTTAAATTAATTTTGAATTTTCATGTAACGCCATCGCAGTATCGCACCGTACAGATGGGACGTTGTTGGTCCGATCTAACCTTATTTTGTGGCATTGTACACGTTCCACATGTGTGGTGAAAATATTGGTGGATGACGTAGAAAGCGAGTTGTGCCGTAGTCCGTTGTTACCAATTTGTATGTCCCGCTGGTGTACCTAAATTGAATCAAAATACACCAAAATATTGTCTAATTCTTCCAATAATTAAAAAGAATTTTATAGTAGTGACATTCTTACATATTTTGAAAATCATTTAATGTGTTAGTATAAATTTAGAATTTCAGCTCACAAACCTGTTTGTCTGTATAATAGTGCACCTGTGCACGTAAAATCTTTATTACGTACCTATAGCCTATATTAAACTATATTACAGAGTTGTTCATTAAAAATAAATTTATTAATCGTGATTAAAATAATGAACTTTGAAGAAATTAATAAATAATAATGATTTAAATAACCTGAGAACCGAATGTCCTATAATCAAAATATGCCGGGGACCATACGTCCTATGGCTAATAACTCACGTCCGTTTCACCAGCCCCCCTCCCACTACCCGTCACAATATTGAAATCCCCGATTTATTTTTTGCTCGGGGACAAAACATCCGTGGACTGGATTTTTTGACGGGAACGATAAGGCTATGTTCATTGTTTCGATGTGGTAGATGTGGACGAGTACATGACGACGCGGTGCCGTGCGCGGAACCTAATTTCCTAATGTCTAACCGTCTCTGACCTAACCTTTTATGTTTTTGATTGTTGTTCATAATTAAATAAATAAATATTTAAATGTCTCTGCCTTCGAAACACACACGAGACAAGGACGTTCGCCGACGACACGATCACAGGTTTCATGGTTTTACCAAAAATGCGGAATCAATTGGAATTTGGAATCGAGACGTCAACGCCGCCCGAAATATCGCCATTGGCCCGAGGATCGTTGACTATACGAAAAAATATAATGCAAAAAAGGTGGGCAGGTGGGTTGTTGGGCTGTACTCTGCTGTACAGTAAGTTACTATTATAGTGGGTCACTGTAATGGACGGTGTTAAATTTGAATTCAATGATATAATATAATTGTACAATAAAAACGATTCTGAGCGAAGGCTTTCAGTCAGCCTATGATTTTACTAAGTATATTTGATGATATTATTGTGAATAAATGAATTTCTATACAACCTATTTACGTGGAACCTTGTTTTAAATTTTTAATCCTTAGCTATAAAAGTTGAACATTTTATAAATTTTGAACTACAAAATAATCATTAAATTTTAAATTTGATAAATTATGTCAAAATTTGAACTTAAAATGCTTATAAAAAAAATTGTGCCAATGTATTTTTAATATTTTTCAACTGCTATTGTAACAATATATCAGGAGCCATGTATTACTTTTTCAAGCTTTTTTACCCAACAAATACATTTACATTGCCAATTATAGGAAAAAAAACTAAAAAAAATGGAAACTTAAAATGTCCGTAAACAGTTCAAAACAAATCAATATTTTTTGAAAATTTTGTGGTGTATAGAAAACGAAAATACAAATATTCTGTGAAATTTTCATGTATCTTCTGTTATTTGTTTTTGAATTACAACAAAATAACAAAATCGCTACATGAGAAATCGAGTGAATGAATATCCAATCTTGTAAAAATATAAACTTCAAACACTCATAAAAATGTAATTTGATTAGCTTGTAGACATTTTTTTTTTTTTTGATAATGATAGACAACTTATGAGGAATCTTGTATTACATTTTCAAATCTTAGATTTAATAAGTAAATTTTGTATCAATTCTTAACTCAAAATAATTAGATAATTTTCGTGATTATTCAGCTGTGACTTTTCGCTCAGAAACTAAAATAAAATCGTAAAACATAATTTCGGATCAAGAAATTGTTGGTTCGGCTGACACGTTTATTTGTATTTTCTACATCAATAAACGAGAGGCATGGTAGGACGGACATATTTTAAGTGTAACACGCCATGCCGCAAAGAGTAAGTTAATCACATGCACGATAGGTATATTATCATTATTCTTTAATCGAAATCACATGTTTATTATTTAGGCAAATCGGGAGTGTTATCTAACCATAGTATAGTAACCACTCTATATATCAAACAACCATATGATCAGAACATCAGGTTGTCCTTATCAGTGTTTACAGTCTGAAATTCTTACGATGTCGTTAGAGTGATGTTTGACTTTGAATGTCAAATGTGTTAAACTATAAAATTGTTAATACAAAAAAACTTTACAGGGTCAAATCCTCTAAATGGTGAGTATTTATAGTCTACAGAATTGTTTAATAGAAAAAATAGAATCCTACCTAATATAATTTGTCTACTTCCTTATTCTCCCGAATATAGGTACTCATTATTTTATCTACCTACCTTTGTGTTTTATTTTATATCTAATCTCTCAGTTCGACAGTAGGTAGTAATAATAAAGACTATTAACACAGTTCATTGTTCATACTAGATACTTACCAATCACTCAATTGTGTTCATCGCTTATTTGTTATTCAGCAGCAGTTACCGGTGGCTCACATTTCAGTAACGCGTCTGATGATAATAATAACAGTGTTTAATAAAACCAATAATGGTATTCACACAAGTGGTATCCATCAAAGACAAAGCACCTGGAACCAAAGTATACAACTATGCTGATTCATTCTGGTGTACATATGTTGTGTCTGTGGTGGCTGCCAGTGTTGCAGAAATATGTGAGTACTTTTACAAGATCCATATGACTCCTGTGTAGGAGCAAATCACCCAAAAACATTAAATAAGGACTTAAGAACCAAATAAATTTCAGACGAAACAAACATGGAGGGCTTTGCCCCTCACACCTGTGGCATATTTAGGTTTATGCCATGGAGGGGATTGATCCCCTTGATCCCCCCGTAAATACGCCACTGCCTCAAAATCCTCACTTACCATCGGTGTTGGGGAAGTTACTTATTTTTGGTAATTAAATTACATTACTAATTACTTATCAAAATTATAACTAAATTATTTTTAAGGCACTTTTTTTTAATTTAGTTAAGTTACATTCATTTTAAGTTTAAAAAGTAACTGAATTACAATAGAAGTTACTTTTTTTCAAAAATATCACTGGAACTTAATAATCATGGTGTCAATATAATGATACATAACCTATAAATGACAATCAAAAATATGAAATTATTAACAGATACTCATTTTGCTACACTACCTATTATTATTATTTTTTTTTATTGAACTTAAGCTCGGCAACTATGGCCATCAGCTATTGTAGGGGATTATGAACTGTGGTTGGTAAGGTTGGTATGGTAAGGTGTTGTTACAGTTGTTACGGTATGTATGCAAACATGTGTAAGTGGTAAAGTTTTTACTACTATGAATCCGGTGGTCACCCATCCTAAAACTAGTAGTAGCAGGCGTAACTTACTCTCAGTTGTATTGCGCGACTGGTAGCTAGCAGCCAAACCACACATTTATTTATTAATTAATTTTTTTTTTTCTTACTAACCCGCAGCAACTTAGGCAATTGAGTGGTTTTTGACTGTGAGGGAGGTACTGCAGGTTTTGGTAAACATGTGTGTTTTAACTTGGCAGAATTTCAAATTGGGCACCCTTAGGTTTCTGCCATGCCCGGTCGGGAGATGGCGGCCTCTCTCTCCAGATAGATGTCTGCCCGTGACCGAGATTCTAACCAGAGACGATACGCATTGCAACCAATTCCTTAGTCCGCTCGACCACTCCGTCTCCCACACTTTTATTAATATTACTATTTATTGAAAGTTCCGAAAATGCTGTATGCGCAGACGCTGACTTACAATAAAATGTAATCAAATTACTTAAAAAGTAATTTTGTTACGGTAATGTGTAACTTAAGTTAAGTTACTCCCCAACACTGCTTACCATACCTCACCTGTTAATAAAACATATTATAGATTAAAATAAATATTATGTAGGGTAGAAAATTTATAGAAAAATTTATTAATTTTAACTTATAGAAAAACATGGTTTTCTTAACATAAAGTTTTAATTTTGTACAAACACACTCAATTTTGTATTTGTTTACATTTAACAAGTTTTTTAATTTTTAGTTCTTTTGGGCCTATATTATAGCAATATAGCTACATTTTTAAATTTTTATAACTTTTTTGAATAGTTTTTAACAATTCTCGATAATTAAAACTTTTTACACACAGGTTATGAATTATTTTTTAATTTTTGTCTTGTATACGTTTTTGTAAAAGAATAAAAATTTAGTTTTTGTAAAAGAATAGAAATTTAGTTTTGGTCTTAATACAATTTGATAGATTTTTAGGTATACGTTTATATTTTTTATATTTTTTAAAATTTTAAAAGCGTTTTTAAAGGTTTTTACTGCATTTATTCAATATCCCTAGTTATAACATTGTATGTGAAACAAATTATTTTTATTTATTAATAATTGATACCTAAGTAATGTACTTATTTACAATGGACACTTGTTTTTCATATTTTTTTAAAATTGTTTCATTATTAAGGGCTACCCATAAATTGTTAGATATGGTTAATTGGTAAGTCCGATAGTTTTATTAGACTCTCGATAAACCCATTTTAATGGTATGTATTCAAGTTCTTAATTATTCTTTAAGAAAATCAGGGAATTCCTGGTGCTGGCATTGAAACTCAAGGTTCTAAACTAATAATCTGACACAAACTTATATCTAACCATTAATGTTATATTTTTTTTTCTTGTGCAGTGACATACCCATTGGATTTGACCAAGACCCGTCTGCAAATACAAGGCGAAGTAGCTACAAGCAGTAAACCTACACAATATAGAGGCATGTTAAAGACGGCTATCGGCATTGTCAATGAAGAAGGTGCACTAAGATTATGGCAAGGTGTGACGCCCGCACTCTATAGACATGTAGTGTATTCTGGTATTAGGATTGTATCGTACGAAACCATGCGTGATAAATTATTATTAAAAAATGAAGATGGATCATTTCCAATTTGGTATTCACTAATAAACAACACACATTGGTAGATTCTTTGATTTATTATTTAACTTCAGGAAATCGGCCATAAGCGGAGTCATGTCTGGTGTTATTGCTCAGTATGTTGCTAGTCCAGCTGATTTGATCAAAGTTCAAATACAGATGGAAGGCAAACGACGTCTGATGGGAGAGCCTACTAGGTATACCTATTATTTATTGTTTAACTATTTATATTTAAATATTGTTGTACAGTCATTTAAAATTAACTTGCATAATATTTTATCATTTTATTATTCAAGAGTGTCAAGTACAGCACATGCATTCAAAAAAATAGTGTCTGAAAGTGGTGTTCGTGGTTTGTGGAAAGGTTCAATACCCAATGTACAACGTGCTGCTCTTGTAAATCTTGGTGATTTGACTACTTATGATACAGCTAAGCAAGTAATTATGCATAAAACTGGATTACCTGATTCACATCTACTGCATTGCCTTTCTAGGTATACATTTATTGTTTTTATTATTTTACATAAACTGTTAAGATTTCTAAGTGTGATTTATTATTCCAGTATATGTGCTGGATTAGTAGCAGCTACATTAGGAACTCCAGCAGATGTTGTCAAAACACGTGTTATGAATCAACCAACTGACAAAAATGGAATGTAAGTTCAATCATTATAAATGTATTAAGAAATGCATTTTTAGGTCAATTTTTTTAATGTATTTTTTTTTTCTTTAGTGGTTTGATATACAAAGGATCTTTAGACTGCTTGATTAAGACTATTGAAAATGAAGGGTTTTTTGCTCTTTACAAAGGATTTTTACCTGTCTGGATTAGAATGGCACCCTGGTCATTAACTTTTTGGATGAGTTTTGAACAAATACGCCATATGCTTGGTGCTACTGGATTTTAGAAATTACAGAGTATAATCATTAGATCTCATTTTTATTATGTTTTTCATCGTTTACAATAGTTCTAAAATATGTCAAGATGTTTATTTTCATATTCTCCGTGATCATATAGAAAATTTAGGCCATGAATATACACAGTGCACACTACACATAATTTATTTCATAGAGTCTAGAGATTGACTTCCATACCAACTAAAAGTACTATAGATTATAATTTATATTATTAATCAAAATCAATGATAAGACAACATTATAACAGTAATATTGACAAACCATCTATATCAAGCAATATAGAAAAATGTAGGTCATATTTCTGTTACTGTGGGCTTAATATAGAATTGGTAAAAATTAAATACTCTATTTATTACCATATTAAATTAACTTTATTTTTTTATTTAAATTAACTTGACTTGTGATCGTATCATAGTTCAAAATATTGAGATTAAATAAATCAATATTTTAATATTACAATTTCAAAAAAAAATTATTTAACATTAAAACATTGTTAAAAAAATATTTAGAAGTTAAAGTACTTATAACTTGTTTTGAATGATAAATTTAAAAATATGTACAGTACTATCAAAAATTAGGTTTTTATATGATTCTACTCTGATCTTACCCTTAAACTTACAGTAAAAGAAATACAAATTACAATTTTTCTATATTGTATGTTGAAATGACTGACAGTTAATGTCGATACAACACCACCTTCAAAATTAAATGATTAAAAATTGTGTTATAGCTTCAATTATACATTACTAAAGTTTTCATCACTTTTGGCTCAAACTCGTGTCATTATTAGTGTTATTTATGTTTAAAAGAAAAACTGTTGTTTTGAAATGTTTGATAAGTTAACTATTTAATCTAGATTTAATATTTGGCCAAATACCAATTATTTTATTATGTTAACTAAAATATTTACCACCCAAATTTATCTGTCAATTGAATTTACTTGTACAATTATCTTTTGTATGTACAAATTAACATACATACTACAAATTAACTAATTTATAGAAATATTAATACATTTCTATAAAATAAAAGTACTTATTCATAAATACATTATACTATCTATGATGCCAATTAAACCCAATATCTATTGCTAACACAAGTTGTTGTGTTTTTATTCAATTGCATTTATATACAATTCAAACTAAATTAATTATACTTTTACATGTTAGGATATTAGGTTATTTGGTATAAAGTAATAAAATATCTAAGTAAAAAGTATTTTTTTTTCTATAAATTAATAACTAAAAAAATAATTAGTTTTTTGTAGTAATTATGTTTTCATTTTTTTTTATAAACTTAGTACCATTTTTAAAAGTATTTAATTTAAATTTGCCAAAAACTGAATTAAATTTCTTTGTAAATTAATATAAAGAGACCTTCAACAAAACTTTCTCCATATCCTACTGTAATACTATGAATAATTATGTATAATCTGCTGTATAGTAGTTTTAAAATATACCTCGTCACTGTACTCGACTGTAATAATTGATGTGTTAAATTTGAATTCAATGATCATAATATAATTATAAACCTAAAACCATTGCATAAGAAAGGGTATTCTGAGCAAAAACTGTGTGTCAGACTATTCCTAAAGATATTTAATAAATATTAAATTATTTATATAATTTTGTAGCTGTACCCTTGCACTTTGTTACCCGTAAAAAATAGCGACTCTTGAAAATATTATGATTGTTCAACTCTTTTTGGGTTAAGTTGCTGCAGTAAGTGCAACTCAGCTACCCTGGTAAGCCATCCGACTACGCCGGATCGCAGCCAAAGGGCAACTCTTTTATATTGGTAGGCAATGTTCAACAATTTGATTTGATGCAAGCTTGTACCCTGATCCAACCAATAATATATAAATACTAATTTCTAATGTAGACTGTAACCAGTGGCAATTATTAATAAATAAAAATAAAATTTCCAATTTCCATAGTTAACTGCAATGTCCCTGTTTGAGCACCTTTTTTAAATGCTAATTTTGGCAAATCCTTTCTTATTGCCCAGTGAAAGTTAAAAAAGTTAAAATTTAGAGGAACATCTATTCTAAATCAGTAAGTCAGTGGTATTTGGATTTTATATTATATAATATACATTATAAAAATATAATCCCCCCTATCCATCCCCACCGACAAAAATGAAAAATTTAGCAATGTGGTGACACTCAGGAAGGTATTTGGAACAACTCTGTGAAAAATATTAAATAGTATAGTCACAAAATTGGAACATGAAAAAAGCCTGTTCTTTGGATTTATACTACCACTAAAAAAAATATACATAATATTATTTTCTAAATTTTTAATGTCTGTAAGAATAATATATTATGAACCTTATAAGTTATAATACATTTTTAGGCTTCAACTATTAAAAATTATAGAATACCTATTATGAATTTTTAACTACAAGATATTTTGTAAGCAAACCCCATATTCATCGTTGGCAATTGAAGGATTTTTATTTTTTATTGCTCTAAAAGGTGTTACAACTATAAAAATAATTAATAAAAACTACTTTTCTACGCCCCTGATTAAAGAACTTCCACACTCCACGGCACCACCACGGTTTAAAGTATAAGGTAGGTATATCTTAGACAGTGGACACCACCAACCAAACATTATCCACCAAAATATTATCATGCTTGAAATATTAACAATCTTCTAATTTGAATGTATTTCTGACCTCCACCCTCTACAGACGTAGCCTAAACATGGGTGCCGAGTTTTGCCAATTTCATTGCCTAAAATCTTAAAAATAATAAACTTGCAAGCAAAATCAAAACGCTTCGTTTATTTCCTAGGCATCTGTTAAGAGGACGTCTCACCCGCATATGTTTTTTAAGACAACTTGTGTCCATATTCCATAATCCATCTTAGTTATTACCAAGATTTAAGATAGACTATCTTAAATCGTGGTTTTTACAAACGTAAAAAATATCGAATTTACGTCCAACGGGATCAATTTTGTGTTGTTACTTGTTAGTTTTGATATTAGAGAGAATACTGAACTGACCAATATTACCAAAACCAAATTTGAAGGTAAAAAAAACCGGCCAAATGCGAGTCGCACGAAGGGTTCCGTACCATCATCTATAAACATTTTTGCAACACTGCTTATATTATATATTCTAGGATTTTTAGTAGGTATTTGTTGTTGTAGCGGCAACAGAAATATATAATCTGTCAACATTTCAACTTTCTAACTTTCATATTTCATGAGATACAGCCAGGTGACAGACGGACAGCGGTGCCTTAGTAATAGGGTTTACCCATTTACAGTACGAAACCTTAAAAAATTATCATTGTTCGTAATACTTAGAGTGTTGGGTTTTACGATAGGTATTTTAATTTTTTAAGCAAAATATTATAAGGTAGATACGTAAATATTACAATTTGAAAATATAAATAATATTGTAAGAAACCAACATATACCTACAAACACAGTCACACAGATAATATTTTTGAATTTATAAAATATCAGCGTTCCAATTTCTGATTAAAGCATGCGAATCGTATTTTGCTATTGCCGTATGCATATTGCATATAGGTAACAAAACTATTAGTCTTAGAAATTCGAAATAATAATTAGCTCCAACTAGGGCGATTTTCATTAAATTAAAATTTTTTTTTCGAACTGTTTTAAAAAATACAATCAACAAAATGGCTATCTTGGAAATTTAACAAACTTATTAGCATAAAAAAAAATTTTTGATATTTTGAAAAATAAATCGCATAAATCGCTATTCAATCAGAATTTCCATACTTACCTATTACTGTAAAAAAAACTGCATTTAAATATATTGATTTTCCACGGAGATATTAAGGGTGATAGGGGACTTCTGGGACATACTGTATACCCGATTTATTTTCCTAGAATTTTTACTTCGGACTTTTTACCGCGATTCACTTGTAACTTGTATATTTTCGTAAGACGGAAACAACTCTGAACTCATGTGTGTGTGATGTCCTCTCAACTTCTTTGATATAACATCTAATCTTATTATAAGTTACAGGTACGGGTACCTATTTCTTATAATTTATATTTTTCAAATAAATATCATGTAACATTATTGTTTTAGTCAGGAATGAATTAAAAAATCTCTACAATATATATTTCTACATTTCAATGATGTGATATACTGATATCAATTATTATATTTATATAACTACTTCACAAATATTAATCTTGACATATTTTATTAAATTTATTTAACAGGTGGAAAGCCCAATACAATATATGGTTAATTTGGTAATTAGGTACATATTGTATAAATAAAAACGTCATACAGATAAAACCTCAAAATTAAGTAAAGGCATACAAGGTTAGATTATAAAAGAAAAGGAGTTGTCTAAATTGGCATATCTCATGCGCAGCGTGTTAATACTTAAAGGTCCATTATTTAAGTAATCCGTAGACCTTAGGACATGGATGAATGATAGGTACCACAAACGCAATGTAAAAAAACAAAAATTATAAAAAACCTATAACATATTACCTATGTTGGATAACATATTACCTATATGTTGGATTGCTTATTACCTATATATAATTAGTAATGACTATAAGGACCATTATGATATGGTTAAAACTTTAAAACTTTGTTTGTTTAACATAACTTAAATGATTTATGGTTACCTGGTGTATGACTGACATTATTTTGCTTAAGAAGGTACTTCATTATATATGGGACTATTTTTCGAGGTAGACAAATGTGTATGACAAATCTTCTATTAAAATGTATTGTTAAGATACTTTTATGAATTTCTAACTGAAAAATGTCGAGATTTTGATGAATTTTGTCAACATTTTAACTTTAAATACATATAAAAATAATCGTGCCTATGTATTTCTAATATTTTTGAACTCGTTTGAACTAAATTACATTTTCAAGCTTTTTTACTAAGTGAAAAAGAGTCTATTGAACATAATTTTAAAAAAAAAATTTAAATTTCCCTAAGCTATAATTACACACAAATGGAGTCAAAATATTTTTTAAATGTTGCTATATATGACAAATGCTAATATAAATATTTGGTAAAAATTTGTGTACGGTTATTCATTTTTGAGTTAGACCAAAAAAATAAAATCGATTTACGTATATAAATTACTACTTTTGTCTTGACGCTTTTTAACTTTTAATGTGATTTTCAATTTTGACCTCCAAATAATACCAACTAGATTATATTTTTTATCAAAAAGTTGCTGATGTCGAAAATTGGAGCATTTTTCTACCCCAAATGTTGATGAGATTTGTCAGACAGAGAAAAAACACCAATTCATTATATGTAACCACATAATATGATATTTTGATGGAAAACATTTAATTATGAAGATTGTTATTTTCAGTTTTCTCAATAAACTTTTGTTTAAAAGTGATAGAAAATACGTTTAGATATTTACTTTTGAACATAAATCCACCTGCACGGGCGCACGGCTTTAAGAATAATTATGCTTGCTGTAATTTATGTAGTATTCTTTCAGGCGTTCATCATTTAGTCGATATTTTTGAAATAATTAATAACTGACATGCCTACATTAATTTATTGTTATTATTATTATTTATTATGATTTATGGGTAACCAGCGCATTATTATAATACAAAAACACTAAAGGATTTATTTTTGGCTACCGGTCAAAATAATTAAGATAATTGGCGTGTCAAATGCGTTATTGAATTTTTCATTAGATGCACCATATTTGTTTGATTTTGGACAAAATATTTTACCAAAGGTAGATATTTTTAAACATATATCATTAACATTTTGTTTATACAATTAAATATTTTATACACAAATAATACCTAATTTATATTCTATGAACCGCGTGTTATTCTATTTGAAATCGATTGCAAATGGACATTTTTTTTTCCTTTGCCGGTTAATGCTTATACAGGGTGATTATGTACCAAACACGCCATCCCCTTTCTTTCTTTAATAATGCACTTATTCAATTATTTCTGAGTTTTAGAATTTTTAAGTATAGGCAGTGGCTGTGGGCTTGACCTTTTTTCCTTGACTCACATTTAATATTTATTTACACCACCCACCCTAAACGATTTTTATTACTCTCCAATTAGCCAATTATTATGTTATAATAATGGTTAAAAAACCTTTAAACATTGTTCAAACTACCTTTTCCAACTATAGGACACTACCCATGACCAACCTATTGATGTTTTTGTGAATCGCATAATTAAAATATATACCTCATTCAAGCCGCCACTGAGTATCTATATATATTATTCAAAGATCATATTTTCAAATAGACTTGAATTTTTATATCATTTAAGAAGTGTCTTACGGTAATACACTGATACAAACTTAGCACCTGCATAATTATGTAGGTACCTAAACCTATAATAACTCAAAAACTGTTTATTTAAAACAAAATAACTGCTTAATGATTAACAGTAAAAAATGGTGGTTACTGGTTATCATTTGAAAAAAAATAAGATTGTATCACCACTAATCACTAGGTATATAGAGTATAGACACTCCTTAATTGGCATAAGAAATATAAGTATTTCAAAATATTCTGACTTTAAGCATAGGTACTTAAAAATTCCAAGAATCAGAATATTTACCCTATTAAAAGGTTAAAGTGAATAGAGTGAGTACTACGTATACTTAGTGAAACGCCCTGTATAATACCATTTAATAATACTTAAATAAATAACCATTAGGTAATCACAAAGTGATTATAACATTCGTAATTTCGAAGTCCCGCTATAGAGCTTAGGGGTTAGGACTTAGGAGTTAATACGATGTTTTCTGAGTTGAAAAAATATTCTAAACTGATTTTGTTTAGAGCTAGTATACGTAATTTGTATCATTTTTTTTTTTTATCTATTTTTCTTTCACTGGAATAATTAAAGGTTTAAATAAAAAAAAATTATTAAAATTTTATCATTGCTATTAGCTTATTAATATTATGACACAAATCATAGTAATAAAGATATAATCCTACTTTGTAAACATTTTAAAGATTTTAAATGTTGAGAAAAAAAAATAAAATCATGAAAAACGAACAATACTACAGTTGAAGACAAAATCAATACGGATACGAAATATCGCAGGTTGCTCAACCGCGCATTGGCGCGACCTCTAGTCTTTCAATATATTTTGATTAAAGTTTCAATTTTAATTCCTTTATTCATATTTTATATTTTATACATCAATTTAATATTAATTTCATATTGTTCTTTTTTTTATGTATATTACCTACCCACGTGTCACATAGGTTGGTACTCACATCACCATGGTTTGTTTTAGAACCTACTATTATATATAAATAATTATAATAAAATATAGTTCTAAATGTTATAGTTCTCAAGATTATTAATTTATTGTTATTGCTTTTCTTAAAGTTTTGGTTATAATGGTCTAAACTATGACTACCAGAATGATCATTGGCCAACTGTTAATCTAAATGTGCGATTGATATATTTCGTATTTTCGTATAATACAATAAGTCAATACTATTATATTCGGTACCTACCTATAATAATATATATTTTAATTTGTATTATATATAGTATATACCACATTACCACTTATGTATGTGATGATATTCAGGTATACCTATCACTAGGTACCTAATATAATTTTAAATATTGGTATAATATCAAGTATCTTAATGTTATGTCTTCACTCTTCATTAGCTTAATCTGTATCAACTATAAACTACATATTATACGATGATTTTCACTAATTATCCTCGAGTTAATGTACTTCTAATTTCAAGCGTCCTGTAACGATGTGTTTCATTCTTTCATTATTGTTATTAATATTAATTAATAATTATAATGCATAGTTGTAATAACTAATAATATGTATAGGCTTGGGCATCTGTGGCCAAAAATAATAACAAAATAGTAAGCACCTATCCCTAACATTTAGATTTTTAATAGTTACGGTAAAATGTTATGGTACATTTGTGAGATGTTATGTGCATGGACATTTGGAGCAATGTAACTTAGAGTAATTGCATATATATATAAATATCTAGTACCATTGAGTGTATATAGTACCGGAGTAGATACCATTTATATTCAATGCTAGAACCTACTTAGATAGGTACCTAATGGTTTTTTCCAAAATGTGTGACGTTCGGATACAAAATGTTTTCTATGTAAGGACTAAGTTACTGAGGCTAACTATATTATGTATGAGTATGATTTCGTAAACCAGTCTTATCGCTGTATACCTATACCGGCTACTATAGTATACATTGTATCAATTATAATAATAGAGTACGATATTTATTAAAATTAAGAAAAAAATAAAATATAATTTGTGAAATTGCTTGTGTATATTTTGTATTATCAGACAACAAAACCACATGGATCTACCGGCATGCCGCATGACTACATATATATAATATTATTATCTCTTGGCCACCTGTTTGCATAATCCCGATGGCCCGAGCACCGCAGTCACACATGATAGGTATAACAGTGTTCGACCTCAGATCCTTCGCAGGGTGTATGAGGATGGACGGTGTCGTACATGTATGAAGAGAGGTATGAAGGGAGACAACGAAAATCGTGTGTCTGTGTGTGAGTGTATATAATATAAATATATATCTCACTCCTATAATAAACACCACAAGGAAATAATTATAGTTCCCTTAAGCTTATTATGCACGTTTAGTTATATCGTATACTATTAATGTAAAAGGATAATTTACTGCTGTATGCCTATTGTAGTGTGTATACACATAAAATGTCAACTGTGCGTATAGTGTATAATATTCAATTATACGCGTAGTATATAATATGACGATTTCGTGAAGTTTATCAATGAGAGATTGCACGTTTTTATGTCTTGACCTCAGATTATTTTTCGGACAACACGTGTTGCGCACATTAACCGAACGGCGTAAGATAAAATATATTAACGTAAAAAAAGTTTACCTGCTAACCCTGTTCATCCTAATAGTTTTTTTTCTTTTTAACAAAAATGTACAGTCTTACGTCTGCATAGTGTTTCTAGTTAGTCGTTATAAATAACAAATTAAAAGCTATAATAATTCCACAGTGGTCGTCTTCTTTATAGATTTCAAATCTATTAAAGCGTGAAATAAGACTAGGTAATAACAACAAACTCTAAAATCAACTATCAGTAGCTCGTGTGGTTAAAACAACAGTAGAGCGTACTTACCTAAATGTGTTCATTTCTTCAACCTATTCTTTGCAGTAATTTTTTTTTTTGTGATATAAAAACATGCGAACTAGATTCGAATTCCAAAGGAAACTTTTGAAGCACTAAGACTTTTTATTCGATTAAGTTTTAAAAAAATAACATTGCAAAATATGTGTAATAAAACCAAAAAATTGCAAGTTTCACTCCAAATTGGACTCTCCAATACTCATGCAGTAGTATTAGCTTTGATAAATTAACAATATATAATATATAATATATAAACATTAATATATATATTTACTACCTATATTTAGGTACTGTTTATTAATTATTTGATTTCACAAAAATAACTGTGCTACAATATTCACAGCAATACAAAAATCTTAAACAGCTCTCTTTATAATAAATTTACATTTTACGTGTATTGTTTTAATATATTTATTTTTAGAATAACATTGAGTAGTGATTAAAAACGACATACATAGTAAATTTATTCAAAATATAATTTACCTAATCAGTAATATTACTAGGGGACGGAGTTGAATTCAAATTGAATTTTTCTCTGAATGTCCGTACACATTGCTTTTTAAGCACAAAATTAATTTCATACATCAAAGAATTAAAAAATGTAACTTTTATTTTGCATTTTTGACATTTAAGTGCATTTTTATATTTTTAAGTTATTTCTATAAAATAATGGATATTTAGTTAAAAATTCATTCTAATAGAATTAAATAAAATATTATTTATTTTGCCTTGTACTTCTATTTGTATTATTTGTTATGTTTTTACCAATCAGATAAATAAATAACGACGTCACGTTATATAATTATTTTTTGTTAATAATTTTCAGGCTAAAATGAAGAAATATAGGAAAAGACGAATAATAAAATGATACTAATAATTAATAATAATAATGAGAATTTATAAAATAATTATTAATTAATAACAAAACAAATTTTTTCAATGTTAAAAATTTTTAAAAACATTTCCTACGGCATTTTTAAAAAATATTCTATTATGGGTGCATTAAATCGTATTTTTAAGGCATTTTTCTTGTTCTTTAGAGCAGTTAAACCCATTCCCTAGTGGCTAATTATGTATTGACTAATAAATGGACTACCCTATTGAAATGATTTCTTAAATAGAATAATAGATGACCAATATTCTGACTCTCGGAAAAATTCAATGATAATCTATTTAGGTAAGTAAATATTAAATAATTTAATTTTTTTAAGGGTAATTTAATTTTTTTATGAAAATTCCATATAACCTATATTTTGTCTTATTCTTTTACCACCACATCATAATATGATTTATCACAATGCAAAAAGCATAGGTACTAGGTAGGTACTTCGTGATTTGTGAATCCTAATTATATTATTCTCCTATAGTGGTATTAATAATAAAATAAAAGATTCTTTTCTTATCTATCAATTTAAATAGGTAGGTATGTATTCTTATTTATTTTTGAGTGCCATAACTTTTTAGTACGATATATTATTTAATAGCGAGATTAACAAGTAAAATGTAAATGTAAATTATTTAATTTTTAATAAAATTAGACTTGGACACTTGGTTACTGCGATTAAAAATATAATTAGTGTTTGGATTATTTTTATAGGTAGGTACATCGTACCATTATGAACGTTTAAAATATTTTTTAAATATAACAAATAGTAAGAATAGTAGATTATTGTTAATTAAAATATTCAATTTCTTATTTGACTTGACAGTAAAACGACCAAATGAATGTGTTTCCATCCAATTTCAGACTCTGGTTTCCGGAGAATATTATATTGGGTTGTGTGTCACGCTTTCCAACGGTTGATATTTTGGGATGCCCTTGCGGTAGGTTTTTTTTATCAAAACGACCCCATCGCTACGAACGTAGAATGTAGTCGCATCGACCCGCACTACTGGTGCGCCCTCTGCTTGTGCTCGTAACGAAAACCGTGGCGAACGAATAATAACGACGCTGTACCAACTGGCAACTACCAATAATAAAATAAATATAAGCCGTCGCAGTTGTTGTAGGTACAAGCGACTTGGCTCGAAATATTTTGTTTTCGAAACGCAACACAATGGACGGGGCCGGTTTATTACAACTGCAACGTCCGTCGTACCCACACGCGTTTTGGCAACCACTGGCTTGTTATAGTGGTGAGTAAGCCGAATACAATGTGAACAGCGAACTACAGACAACCAGTTGGCGTCCGATGCGCGTGCGCAGGGAAAGCTAGGCCCGGTGGCCGAGCCAGCTGCTGTTATCGACGGCGCCGCCGCCGCCATCGCCGTCGCCCGTCGAGTTCTCTTTTAGGAGTTGTATCTAACTATTATATAAAATATAAAATAATACATATCGCTCCCACCGTTCGCCGTCATGAATGCACCGACAGCGTTGTGATATTATCATTGTGTACCCTCGAAATCGACGACATTTCGTTTCAAAACGTTTCCCTTGCGTATTCGCTTTTTGCGTTGTTACGCAAATGTTATTAAATGCTCGAATTTCTCCGACCTAGTCTCAACGGACTCGAAACTTAAGGAATAATATTGAATAAATTATACTTTAAAACTAACTATATATTATGTTTTCAAATCGTATGCGAAATTCGTAATAATCAAACTCTGCGAGTAACTCGCATTGTACAAAAATAAATATGAAATCAGAACATTATTAGAATACGAATACATTATAGCATACTAGCATATTATTTATTATTTCCGAAAACCTTTCTATATTTTACTACTTTTTCTATTTTATATTGTGTTTGAACTGCTATACTGATATTCTGGTCGACAAAAGTACCTACTACTGACCTACCTAACCTATCTATAATACTGATTTGAACCGAACAAATTATATCAAATAATGAAAATTATTATAAGAATTATTATTATGGTCTGGCTCGTTTTTACTGGGTATTGAAGCGTTGGTTATACAGGAAGTTTACGAATAATAAGGGATAAATTATTTCTACGCCACATATTTACTTTTTTTTACCAATTTATGTAACATTGGTATTATATTACAATGTTTATGTAACTACTACATATTTAAACACATTTTGACTGTAGTTTATTAATCAAATAAAGCCGTCTTCTAATAAGTTTTTCCATGAAATCGGAAAATTAAAAAAAATCTACTCTCGATGACTATCGAAATTGTACAATGTGGCAGCTAGGATTCAAATAAATAAATATAATGGGTATCCAACATTCAAAACGACTTATTGTTACCAATACCCACGCCTTATCTTATCTATTACAGGTTATTTAATTATTATAATTATAATACTTTAGGTATAATGCTTGAATTAATAATTACGATTTTAATGTTGATAAATATTGTAGGTTTTGCAAAATTAGATATTATTTCAGCATACACAATACACATGTGAGACCGAAAACTGACAAGGATAGTCGTTGTTTTTTGTCAGCACTCGGCAGTGCCGATCCGTAGCGAGGTCAGTTCAGACAAGTGTGACCACCTTTCATGTACCTGTGCTATGTATTTTAATTTGTATAATATATATATATATATACATTATACATGTAGGTACATTAAGGTTAACCATATTTTATACCATGACGCTTATAAAACTTAATATTATTTGAATATTTTCATTGTTTTCAATAAAAGTTTATTTATTATGTAATTTGTAACTTTGTAAGATTTATACTTTTTAGTTTATACTTCATACTACCTATAGGTATTATACTCCTTTAAAAAAAACTAATCAATAACTAATGAAATTGTGTAATGGTGTATAACGCTAATTTCCTAGATTAATCATCATCATTAAATATGATGATTCTAATAATAGAATCAATTATAATAATTTTTTTTAAGTAGAAAGGAAAATATATAAAACATTATATTTATGTGGTGGTGTAGGTATACTAGGTACACTTTAAAATTTTAAAGCTTTAACTTTTAAATAGTTATAGTATTTAGATTAAACATAAAGGAGAGAGCCTATATAAGAGTTTTTAATTTGTTTAATTTAATATACTTTCCTAGCAATATATTTCTCTTTACAATTTATATTAATTGGAAATATACTAACTACAGTAGCCAGTAGGTATGTACCTAGTACCAACTTGAAATGTATCATAATTACTACGATATTACGATGCTATCTCTATTAATTGTAAAATTATTTTGAAAGTTTAAAACTATTAAGATTTAAAATTATACAGGATTACATCTAAATATATAGCTTCAATGGCCCACTCAAAACAATAATTTATTTAAAATTCCAAGAATGTATGTTTGTTTTGAACTTACAAATTATAAGACTTTTAAATATAATATACTATACATTTTATCACTTAAAACAATAAGAAATAAGAATAGTAATTATGATAATTAAAACATAACATTTTAGATTCTGAGCAGAGCGATTGAATTTACAATGATGTTTTTCTAGTTTTTCGTTTCTTTTGAAGTATTAAAAATGGTCAGATATTCAAACACAATGTCTTTTCTGGTAGGATAAAGAATCAGTGTCGAAATTGAAAATTCAAAGTACATTTCTTAATAATTGGTATTTGGGAATAATTAAAAGGAAAAATTAGGGAAGTACTTACATTTTTACACAAAATCTACTATCTTATTTTGTTGTAATGCAAAACCGAATAATCGTTGATTCTTGAAATGTTCACTAAATAATTATGTTAATATTTTTATTGTAATTTCTAAGCACGCATGGTATAATTTCAAAATATTGTGACCCTTTAAGCTATTTATACATAGGTATTGTATTCAAAAATTTCGAATTTGTTTATTTTTATTTTTAGTGTTGACAATGGATTCACACATTTGACCTACATTTTAAGCTCGGGCAAAAACTTAACAATTACATACAAGATCCCACATAAGATGTTAATTTAGCAATATTTAAAATACAAAGACACGATTTTCTTATGAACGTATGAAGTTCAAATTTTGACCAAATTCATCAAAATCAAAAAAATTTGCAATTTATTTTGGAAGTAAAAATTGATAAAATATTACATTTTTATATGGCTAAGGCTTGAAAAGTTAATTCAAAGCTCCACAGAGGTTCTGAAACAAAAAATATCTTCTTGTTTTTTTTTTATGGCATCGATGACAACGACTGTAAGTTTATACATCGACAGCGCTCCATCGCATGCATCGTTCATTAGTTTTAAATTAATACATTAAGCTTAATTAATAATTATAACGAATACATAACAAGTAATTTACAAATTTACATTTTTTTTTAGAGACAAATTAGTTTCCGTACACTCCGGCTGCCAAGGACTACTTTCCGTAGCGTTTGCTAGTACCTATATATAATATATATATATATATGTAGATCCCTGGCAGCCTGAGTGCTAGCAGTGTTTGATGTGCTAGCTGCAAGCGGAGGACAGAAGATCATCCCTGTCGCACCTTGTCTCGGCTGCCTAAATATTTATATTAATTTCAAGTTATTGGCTATGTGTATCTTATTATACTAATACTTAATAGATACATAAATATTACTATATACCTAACAGAACAATATAAACGACATAATATGATTTTTTAAATAAACATAGTAATATAATATCGTGTCATATGCAATGATTTAGCATCGAATTAAAATTTAACACATCCATTACACTGACCTATATATTCAGTGACGAGATACACTCGACTCCAACTGTACCTACCTATATCAGATCGGCGATTACCTGCCCACTTTTTTGGTTTAAAAAAGTATTTATGAAATATTGAAATCTAGACATTCAAATAAGTTGGCAGTTACTACTACAACAAGTAACATTAAATTATATAAAACTATTTTTAATTTAAAAAATTCAAATATAAAAAAGTTTATGATTGTATTGCAGGAAAAATATAATTTATTGTACAATAAATATCGTACAAACATACGGTTAGGTTAGGTTAGTGTCAGTATTATGAATAAATATGCTTGCCTCCCACTTCTCAACCGGCTCTGACCGGGTCTTCCATAGTTCCATTGCTTAAATTCGCTACGCCACTGAATATATACTGAATATATAGATAGATATAATATTAATTTTAATATCAGAGACCACGACAGACATACCTAATATTTTATAATATTATGTGATTTATTTTTAAATCTCGATGAATTGGTAGTTGGTAATTGATAAGATAGAAACAGTTGTAATAATTTAACTTAAATAAATTAAATTTGAAATAATTACTAACTTATTAAAAATGTAGTTTTAAATAAAATAAGGTGTATGGCCCGTAAAAAATGTATTTTTATTTTCTGGCCCTTGACACCAAAAACGTTGCCGACCCTTGCTATAAACAATACATTTTTTTCGGGATAGAGTTTTACGATAAATATTATACTAATATTATAAATGCGAAAGTTTGTTTCTTTGTTACTCTTTCAAGTAAAAACTACTGAACGGATTTTAATGAAACTTTACAATAATATAGCTTATACATCAGAATAACACATAGGCTACAAATCATCCCCTTAGGTCCAACCAGGGGATGTGCTCAAACGGGGACTTAGAGATTTACGGTGGAAACTTTTTTATAAATGGTTGCCATGGGTTTTAAAACTATTAAAATAAATAATTATTCATTCAATGCATTTAATTTTTTTGTATGCTGTGTTTTGATATTACATGTATCACAATAAATTACTTAAATATTGAGCGTATTATGCTCACGTATAAGTTGTGTACATAAAATAATCAAGATGCCAAGTATTCATGGACGAGGAGGAAATATTGGTCGACAGACTCAGCATTCACAATTTATTAGTCCAGCCGTTTAGGAGTTCGGTAACATACTTGGTATAACTTTAATACTTTAGAGTTAAAGTATAAAGTTACGTACCAACAGCACTGGGTCCTCGATCTACAGCAGGTAGATTGGCTACCTGATAATATATTGCTGCGAATCAAAATTTTTATTCCAAGCAACAAAAAGTTAAGATAAATTTTGAACACCATACACCGAATATTAAATAACGAATTGAACAAAGTTTGAGTCATATAGAGTTGGTACATTTAACGGGAAAAGAAGTGCACTGGATCAGCTAGTATAATATAAAGACCATATAGTTTGATAGTTAGTTCGATAGTCCCTCCCTAGTCACCTTTGTATAGACTGAAATTCGACACAAATATGATATACGGTCGTATGGTATACTTATATATTATAAGCTGTTTAAGACGTTATATTCATAGCTTTTCTGTAGTTTTCTAAAATCCTACTGAATAAAACTATCAACAATCCACATGGTATATAACAATAAGGATATTTATATCATATTTTAGATTCTGAGAGGAGCGATAAATCGATGAATATACTGATTTTACAATGATATGTGTTTTTTTTTTGTGTCCATAATCACTTTTTAAGACAGTAAAAATGATTAGATTTTCTTCATCAGTATTTTTTCTGATAGGAAAGTGAATCTAGTTAGTACTTTGAGGGGTCAACAGTAAAGTGCAGGGAAAAAGGAAAGAACAATTAAGGAAAAACGGGAATTTTTACTCAAAATCGATTTTGGTTTTTGGTGTAACTCTAAAACAAATTACCGTAGATACATGCAATTTTCACTGGACACTGATTGTTTATATTAGCATTTTCTATGCACGATATAAGATTCCACGTAAAATCTCAAAAATATATTTTTTTGTTGTAACTTTATTATACTAATTCAACTTACTGACTGGATACCGTATTAATATTAAGTAAGAATAATATAAATATAATATAAAATATCCACACAGACAGACACCCCTCAGGTCTCAGAATCGTTTTTCGTATACAATGATATTATATCATTGAATTAAAATTTTATGCCATCCATTATACAGAGACCCACTTGTTACTGTACAGCAGAACGACATCCATTTACCTACATTTTTTTTATTATTAAATCCTAGAGTCCTTCTATAGGTTATAACTTATAAAATTATATAAATATAAGAATTGTAATAGCAGGTATACCGCATACCCACAACCCATGGTGACATATACGAATGCAGAAATGCAGTCAAAAAGTTTATGGGTGATAAGTGACAACTACTAATAAGTACTATGGCATTGAGTAAAAACAATATTTAATATTTATTTATTTATACTCAATGGACCTTGGTATAATATAATATAGCTGTACCTATACTATACCGTTGTTTAAGTTCACCATGCATATACATTCGAGTATAGGTACTCCGCAGTTTTACGTATATACCTATACGTATGATACGTAAACAATAATATCTTGTAAAAGTATGTACCTATAATATATGCATATACGTATCATTCAATATACCTATATAATTTTGGCGGCACGTGGTATCATCCGTATGTTGCACATACCGACTATAATATGCACACTCCTCCTACTGCCACTACACGTTTCCTCGGTCTACACGCGCAATATAATATATATAAATCGCCGTTTTGTTTACGTTTTGCCGTCTCTTTGTGAGCGTATATAATAATATGTAAGTGTGTTTGTGTGTGTAATAATGAAGTGATCGGTCAAGGTCGGTGACCTATATAAAATTCACGGTCGGGTATGTGATGGTCAGGAGGAAGGTGGGAGGGGTAGAGGGGAGACAGGAGTCTGTCTGTCTCTCCCGGCGGCGGTGTCTGGCACCCTCTTCTCCTCCACTCTCCTTAACCGTCGTCACCGTCGTCACCGTCGCACACTCCGCCACTACTGCCGAGACGACGATAATCCAAATAATTGAAAAGGAAAAAAAAAATACACACATGTAAATATTACTATCAAGATAATAATATTATTATTGTGTTTAAAACATTTTATACAGACGTGTGATGTCGGTAGAAGGGAGAAACCATGAATGAGTCACGTATATAATATTATGTATATTGTACGTTAACAACTTCCATCGTGTATAGTATTATGATATATATTTTTCGTTCAACCTACGTAATTCAGTATTGCCGGTACATATATGTATATATAGCATATTATATTTTACATATCCAGGTACATAACCTCAGACACGTGTTGAACGCGTGTCGTTTTTCGAACCGTTCCTACATATATATATGATGTATATTGTATACATAACACCATAATATTTATTAAGACATTACGCTATATATATTATAATACAATATAAAGTAGTGTGGTTACTATGGGTTACATGCAATAGCAATATGCTGTATTGTAACTCGGCTCTTATTTTAGTCATGGGACATGCAGTAAGACAGTGTAAATAAATATGGAACTGTAATATGTACAAATGTACAACTGTACAAGTAATTAAATACCTATACAAATGTAAAAATGTGTACTATACTATTAAGTATAAACAATTATGATCAAGTTTTCCAAAACTTGTTTATATAATTCCGCCACTCCGTCCTCCACACACCATTTTATAGAAATTAGAAACAAAATGCGCTGTACAATTCTTTTTTAAGGGCTGTTAAATCGAACTATTATTGTTGTTGTGTATTTTCCCATGGATGCCACCCACGCCACGTGCCTCCATCATATCTGCGCCCTGTGGCCTACTTTAATATTGTATTCCATAAATATAATATAATACAATAACAATAATTTTATTAATATTGAAAATTTATACACTTAGATAATTTGGATGTACAATCTAAATTACATAATAAGTAAGTGTATATATCTATATAAGTATAGTGCAAAATGTGCAATAAAATTTAGTCGTCGATTGATAACTACACATGTCACATGGTATATGTACCTATATGTATAAAGTTTAATAGTCCATACATTGACATATTGGATACACAGATATCTACACCATGCATTACAAATTACAAAATAGGTATACCTATATTAGACATGTTATATAGATTATTATTATATTATATAAAGTCGTTAGTTCGTTTTGTTCAAATTCGATTGCATGCAAATAATCAAAATAATTAAGTTCGTGTAATATATGTAATATGTACCTATGTGTGTTAAATATTTAATATTATAAATATTATAATATATAAGTACACACAGACGACAGACATATACAGTAACAACACCTGGTTGAGTCATGGCACACTTTGACATATCGCATTAATAATAAATGGGTAAACATAAATTCTAAAATATTAATCTATGAAATAGTTAAACGTTGGAAAACGTATAGAGCTAAAAATAAATAAACACATGGGTAATACGTTTACACTTTACACACATAGCCTAGATCTTTATTTCTTTAATATCGTCATAATAGAATATACCTATTTATGGTTATGGCGTATTTAAAAAAAGTCATGCGGGGGTCCAGAATTCCAGATAGTTATTTATTTTCCGCCACAATGAATAAGAAAAATATGATTTATTTGTATATTGATATTATTAACTAGGAATTAAAATTTCAGATAATTTTGGAAAGAACAAGTTTTTCTCAGAGCCTCCGAAGATATATGAAACTCGAAACATTTAAAAAACAATACATTACTAAAAAAGCCTGAAGTTTTTGGAAAAAAGGTACATTTACCGACGAAAAAACAAAAAGTTATTTCACATTTAAACAATCTTTACCTAGTAATGTATTAAGCTATAAATGCTTATAATACAACTATACTTATGCAATATGGTACATTGGTATGAACATATAGGTGCAAATAGGGGGGAGACTTAGAGACTAAGCCCTCAAACATTTCCTACATTTTGTTTTAAGTTTATTCAATATTATCAAATTAAAGCTTTAGCCCCCCCCCCCCCTAAACCCCAAACGCTATTTGTGCCTATGGGTATAGAGTATGTACTGACTTGAAATAGGTAGTATAATTAGCTTCAAAATTAAAGCTGAACGTTGGATTGTGATTGTATCATCGTTTTTATTGTAAAACAAATTGGGATACTAACCGCTCTGCTGTACATAATGTGTCAAATGTATCTCGTCACTGTAATGTACCTACCTATGCAATTTGAATTCAATGATAAATCATTGCATAGTGCATACCAAAAAACGATTCAGTGCGAAGACAATCTGTTAGCCTATATTAGGTACCTACCAAGTATATTATATGATACAATATGTATGTTGCTACTAAATATAGAAAATGGTAATTTATTTTACTATTACTTATTAGTATTTAGTTACACGGCAGCCAGCAGGTTAAATTAATTCACATGGGAAATATTGCATTTTATTTTTATATTTATTATAGAACCTACATAATACATATATATCGAAATATATTATTGTAATTAACTTTCGTAACTCTTATCAATACGAAAATACCGACTTACCTTAGAATGGTATATGCATATTGAGAATAAGGTCCGTGGAAATACAGGTATAAAAGGCAATAGCAAACGATTAATCTAAATGTTTTTAAAATCTCAATGTGTAAGCAGTATACATAAAATACAATAAAATACTTAAAAGTTTCAATTCCTCATACATAAACATGTAATTATGTACCTACCCATTTGTGTATTTATTTTTAAATTTCAAATTCATACTGGTATATAATAATATAATTAAAACCTTAGTAGTTATATATTTACCACATGTCACATATTATACTTAATAGTATCTGTATACCTACCTATATAGATGTGTATATCTGCACACGAGTACCTATACCTATACCTATTAGTTATTACAGTACATAAAGGTATTATAATATTATAATAAATGTAAAATAATTATAATACCTAATGAGTATAATGGTCAATGGGTATTGATATAATTTAATATAACAATATAGCATTACTAAATTGGTAGGTAGCTATATTAATTACCTATATCAATTATAAATCCGTTACAAATCTATAAACATATTTCAGTCAATTAATGTAATCAAGTCGAAAAATACAATCTAAATTCTGAATAATAACCAGAAATTTGAAAAATCGTAACGACTAATGATAAATTATGTAAAGGAATATATATAATGATTGTTCATAACAAGATTTTAATGACAAGATATAAAAAATTAAAAACCACAGATCAGTTTGTTTTTTTAGATATTCATCCTATATATAGGTAGTGTGTCAGCGGATATCAAGCATGACGCCATGCAGACTATACCAAAGTCCATTACCTACATTAATGAATAATATTATAATCCACACCTAGCAGTTAGCACAATAATGTGTATTATATTATATTATATTACACTATTTATCTATTACCTATAGGCTATAATAACTGTGTACCTACAGTCTATTTTCTTATACTAAATAAAATTAATTAATTAATTAAACAAACAAACAAAAAGTTGTATTAAGCGGATGGTGTTATAATATAATATGCTCAAAAATGTAATCTTAATTTTTTTTAAATAAAATGTGACATAATATTTTGTTATAACTTATAAGCAAGTTTTAAATAAGGCAGCAAGTCGGACAAAAAGGTCTGGCGAGCCGCCAGTTGGCCATCACTGATTTAAGACAATATCTTCTCTAATCTCTAATACTTTAACCGTCTAAAATATACAGGACTGAGCCGCCATGCGTTTTCCCGGTTTTAGGCGTTGGTTAATGGTTATAATATGAGAAAACAAAAAACACAGTGGGAAGTGACTTAACATTTTTAATTACCCTGTTATAAATGAAAAGTAAATAATGTTATAATAACTTGTGTCTTGTATATAATTTTGGTACTAACTTCAAATTAAATAGATAACAATACTATACCATATCTTAAATGGGCTTCCGCCCGTCAAGTTTAAATAAATACATAAATAATGTTTATCCATACCTAAACAATTATTGTGATTTGAAAATTTTAAATGAATTTCTCCTTTACTTATCTATACGTGAGGGCATGAGGCTTTTGTTAATTAGAAATTTATTATAAAATAAATGGTAATTTTTACTCAGCTATTTAAGTCATAATAATTCATTATGAAATTTATTGATGCCACTTGTATTGTTATACCCTTACATTACGATTGTGTTCAATTAACATTTTCCTATTTCATTACATAAGTATATTTAAATGCAAACCACCAACAGGTTTATGATTGCTAAAATATTATGACACTGACGTATTATATGGCAATACGAATAAAATATAGGGATACTATTATAATATTACTATACCAAATTAACACCTTTTGATAAAAAGTTTTTAAAAATGTTTCGTTTGTACTTTGGGAGACCCTGAATAAGCCGAACTAGTTCCTGAAAATATCCCCCTTGTCTAATGAGCACACATGTATCATGTATGTACCCAATACGGAAATAGACCCTTGCCCTTCTGGTAATGATTTCACGGTCATTATATTTATATATATTATTTTGTCAAGACGAAGAAGATAATAATATAGACAATAAGTCATTTTAAACAAAAAGTATTGATTACGATAAACATTTTGTCAAAAAGAGATCTTCTTCTAAAAACATATTTTCGAATACAATTGTTATACTAATATTACTAACTTATCACATTATAGACTATAGTATTATTATATTATCACTTAAGATTAATAAATTAAAAGAATCATAATTTCATTACTTACATGGCTACATGTTATTATATTATTATAATATGGTATTATATTATAATAATCTGTTAAACGGATGTACGACCTTATAATGCGTAGGTATAAGTAGGTATAGTAGGTACTTTCAAAGCATATAACGGCATATTTAACGTACCTAATTATTGTCTAAATATATATAATATATTTTAATATTTGCAGTTTATGAGTGTATCTATAATTTATTTGAATACCGGAATATAAAATCTAAAACTCTAAAACCTATCTAATCTATAAATTATAATAGTATAGTTGTTATATTAAAATATATATTATATAGAATGACGAATTTATTCATTTTTCTATATTTCTAAAAACATTACCACCTACAACATTTAAAATTTGAATATTAGTTGCAAACAGACTTACGATATATTTATTATACACCACTGTAATTACATTACATATTATATTATATAATACGTAATATATTCTGTATATGACTGTTACACGGCAGACATATAGACAACTATCAATAATACCCACTATACCAGCTACACTCGGTTAGTTTCAGACAGGTCCCGAATTTTTAAAATATTATACTGTATTGACATGAGTTAATAGTTATATAATATAGCATAAGTTATTATATTAAGCTACATTAGTAGGTACGTACAATACTATTCTTAAGACAATACAAAATACTTAAAATAAAATAACACTTTAAATTTTTGAATTTCTTAATTAGATTACATCTTACATTTAAATACATTTTAATGTTGTAAATGTTGTAATGCACCCAATTGTACTTTATACGTTCGACGTCTGCAGACTGCAGTAATAATATAGTATAATTTTATACTAACCTACATATTGTCATATTGTACATGACTACATGAGTACCTGACGTATGATATTGTACATTTCTAAAAGTTTATTTGAATTGATTTTATTGAATTATATTGTTGACCAAAATTGTCGACTAAATTGTTGTTTAGAATATTTAAATTATTAGATTAAATAACTAAGTGCAATATTTATCGATGGAAAAACACATTTACCATTTACCAAGTATAGAGCCATCACTTGTGTAATAATTTCCATCAAGCGCATCGAATAGAATATATTATATTAATTATTAATTCATTATTGACAATTTGACACGATATTATGAAATTGTTTGCGTGTTTCATCTTATGAGTTGACACTTATTATCCATACATAAATGAATCTATAGATGGATTTTTCATTTCATAAGACGTTTGCATATTTCATTATTAAAAAAAAACTAAATACATTTATACATAATATTCAACAATTATTGTTGGTAAGTGGTAACAACTAACATCTAATCGAAAAAATGATAAGCAGCTAATCCAAAATCTTAAAAAAAAAATTTCCTGGCTAAATTTGGGAACCACTCCTGACACGGTTAGGTAATCACGGAAATAATTTCGCGATTAATCATGGAAACACCGGGGCGCAATGCACATCGCATTTATCATTTATCCGTAAAGCGTATCCCGGATCGGTCGCGCGGCCCCTGAAAGCAGGTACTTATCCGCCAGAAACCAGAACGGCGGGAGATACTCCAACTCTAGATGGCTGGGTTTGGGGGGGGGGGGTGGTGGTTGAGACTGTGTTCTACAGAAATAATAATAATCGTAGGTACACGTAGAGTATCCCACGTTGTTTCTGTTATTATGATTATACCATTATAAAATATAATAAAATATTTTTATTAATATTTTAGTCGTCGTCGTCGTACGAGAGAAACACACAAAACCCGAACCGAGCTAACGGCGGCAGTGCAATAGCCGACCAACCGGCGGCGGTAGCGAGCGACAGCCGACGAGCGTGGCGGCGTCGTCTTTCCCCTATGTTGCGGCGCACAAAGGACCCCGCGCGCGTTGTCTGCCCACCGACGATAACCGTCACTCCCACCAAACACGGCGGCGGCGGAGGTCATTTGATACGGTGTGTGTGTGTTTTGTCCCCTTCACCTCGCCGCCGCCGTTCGCGTTCCAACAGCACACCGCCGTCCGCCGTCACTGCCGCGACCGCACCGCCACCACCGCACCACCACCACCGGATTTTGGGGCCCCGACTCGGCCGCGCGTTCGTGTCGGTTGCCGCCGCCGCCGTCGTTTGCCCACCAGTGTTCCCGTCGTATCGAGCCGCTTATACCGCGGCGCAGCACAGATACACCGCATACACCTCACACACACGCGGGCGCGATAATAAACGTTCTTTTATAATAATAGTATACATGTTATGATATTATTAATTTATCGTTACGAAATACGAAAATCGTAAAATAATTTAATATTTCATTACAATATATACAATATATTATATAATTATATTGTATTCTCGCCCGACCGTATTTTTCGTTCCGTCTCTTGAATTCCCCGCCACTACTAGTCGACTACTCGACTCGTGTCAGTCAGCACACATTCAGACAGCGTTTTACTAGACGGTCTATAAAATACTTATTTTTCCTCACGAAATCTGCCTCCGTACTGCGGTAACAACGACAAATAAAATATTATGTGAACTTGGTGCGCAAGTCCAAGACTTGAAGAACAAGACAGACCAAGAGGAACCGTCGACTACCGATTTCAAACGGCCGACGTCGTTATACACACCAGCAACAGCCGCACTGCTCAGTCGTCCTACGAAAGTTAAGAAACATGGACACAGCTACGTTTTTCGTCGAAGGCACTGCCAATCAGTTCGAGCACGTACTCTCGCTGTACCCGCAAGCGTTGCGCATCAAAGCCGAGGCTAAGACGAAAAAGCCCGAAGACCTCATCAAGTTGGACAATTGGTGAGTGCCCCCCTCCCCCCCAGGGTACAATTTTCGGGGTTAAAATTTGATGTATTTAATTGTATTTATATTGTGTTACGTGTATTATACGTTTATAACTGTATAATAATAATATTTATAATGTGGTTTTTCACGCGCGTGCGTACGGTATAATATCATTTTGATTTTTGACTTGCGGTCTCTCGGCGGTCGTTTCGCAACGCGCTTATTTGACGCGCTCTGTATAACGTGCGGCGGCGGTCGGTTAGGTTGGCAAGGCGGTCGGTCGGTCGGTCGGTCGCCCCGCCGCCGCCGCGTACGGCGTACCCAATCGAGGCCGTGATGACGTTAACGATTTCTTTGTGGAGAAAACGCGCACCGTTGCGCGTTATGTGCGTACTTCGTACGACGCACAGTTCTGTATAAAACATAATAATAGTAATAATAATAATGCAATACAGATGTGTAAGCGTTCGACGATTCGATTATTGCACAGTAATACTTAAATAACGATCTCCTCTATTACTCTTAAACATTTTTGTCGTGCACCACCTCGTGCCTACGACAATCGATGCCATTCATCATCCCCACGGACGACGGTTGTCTCGTCACCGGTCCGGGTCGTGTTTTTTGACTCGGCGCGGTGTGTAATATTCGTATATAAAAAACCTAAGATATGATAATGACTCTGTACAGGACGCTCGCCGCGTCAACGGTCGACAACATGTTTTCGTCTGCACACACGATTCGCGCATACTATTTATACATACCTTGGCGATGTTATATAATATATTAATATGATTTCTGTTCGAATCGATATTTGTAATCGTACAAAATATGTCTACTCTGGGCAAATGTACGTACAAACAGTTTAAACTACTGAACAGCAAAATTTGTAAAAATAAATAAAATGGTAATCCGTTGTTTAAACTACACCGCGATAACATGTAATGCAGACAACTGCAGCTAATTTTAACCGATGCAACAAACCCCAACGAGATTATTTATATTTATTTAACTCGCATTCCTGATTATTTTTTAAATCCATCAAATGTGGATTACACATTTTCGTTTTTTGAATACTGTGACTAAATAATTAATAATATAATATTATTATCAATGGACAGTGATAAGAAATAAATGTATTTGTACTGATAATCAGTCAATTAACCAAATTCATTCATTGTTTTTGAGATAAGAAACATTTCATTTCAATAACAATAAACGAATAAACTGTGGTTCTTATGAAATTATTTACGAAATATTGTAAAATCAGTATGATATAAATAATAATAATTATTATTATTGTTTGGATATACCTATAGCCTATTGGTACTAAGTATGTAATAAGTACTGTGCTATAATACCAGAAACCAGAAAATATATATAAAAATAAAATTAAAATAAAAACATTATTAAATATTATATATATTCATGTAAATGCAAGACATTCAAATTCAGAACATATAATTTTGTTTTAATTTTAAATCGTAATTAATGTTTTAGAACAAACATTAGATAACAATCGATGTTATATAATTAATTTATAGATACAGTATAGCCTAAATATTTAAACCTTCCCTCATTAAAGAAACCTAAATATCTAAATACCTAAATATTGAATTATAGTTAATACTAAAAGATATTTTTTTACATAAAAAAATTATCATCAGTTAGTTCATTTTGTCTCTTATTTTGTATAGATTAGTTTCTAGTAATTTAAACAGTAGTTTGTCTTAAAAATTCTCTATTTAACTTTTAATATTGTTCTTTTGTAGGTATCAGAATGAATTACCAGGAAAAATCAAGTCAAGGGGAAAAGATGCACATTTAAATCATGAAGAAATTTGCCAAATAATGAAATGGAAACAAACAGTAAACTTTAACTTTTTTTTTGTAAAATATTGATTGAATAATTACTTAAAATAATTTTCTATTGCAGAGAGGAAAAACATTCCCTCAATTGAATTACTTAATTAAAGTGAACACACCACGTGCTGTTATGGCTGAGACAAAGAAAGCTTTCAAAAAATTACCCAATTTAGGACTTGCACTTACGGCATTAAGTAATTTGAAAGGTGTTGGAACCACAATGGCCTCAGGTATGCCTAAATACTTTTAAATAATTTAATTATTTGAATGGAATTATAATTTGATTTTAATATTTAATATTATTATTATTTTTTTTAGCTTTGTTAGCAGCAGCTGCACCAGACAAAGCTCCTTTTATGGCTGACGAATGTCTTAAAGCAATTCCAGCTATTGAAGGGATTGATTATACTGCTAAAGAATATTTGAACTTTGTAGCCCATATTCAGCAAACAGTGGAAAGACTTAATGGCGAATGTAAGTATAAAATCTTACCTATAAATTTAAATAGTTTATATTTCTTAAACTACCTTTGTTAAATTGTTATGTCATTATTGTGTTATAGGTAGTGAAAATACATGGAATCCACATTCAGTAGAATTAGCATTGTGGACACATTATGTGGCAAATGAATTCAAACCTGAACTTTTAAGTAGTGTTCCAGAACCAATTAAGAAGCCAATAATTAGTGAACCAACAAATACCGATACTCATATTAATGGCAGTGTTAAACAAACAGAGGTTTTTATTATTTTGTTATTTCAGTACTCATTTATATTTGTTTATTTAATATATTTATATTTTATTACAGTTGGATGAACCAACATCTGATGAAAGCAATCCTGAGCCATTACCACCGTCCAATGGTCACCAATTAACAATTGAAGATGATTCTCGTGACAAGTCTGAAGATGATATCACCAATGACTCTATAACGACATCAGAATCAGCTCAAACACCACTTGCTGAAGCTTTAACAGAGGACTCATCTAGTCTGCCTGCCCCCGATGAACCCCCTGTAAAAAAATTCAAAACTGAAGGTCAGACAGTGGCTGCAGAAGCCAATGGAAACTAAATTGGTTAAATGGTTTTAAAAAGCCTAATGGACCACCATAAGTTTATAATTTTAGTGACAAGTTAATATTGGAGAAAATATTGTTTGAAACAAAATAAATTGATAAAAAAAAACTCCATATTTATCAGACTTAATGATGTAATTATAACTTACAGTTATACAATTTGATTTACGTATAAAATATTTCACCATTTTTAAGTGGACTACATTTTAATTTATTTTAACTCGTACATAAAAACTCGTAAATATATTTTTTTTATACTTAGATTTTATACAACAAAATAAATTAAGTCTGTAATATTCTAATTTGTTTTATTCAACTTAGTAATTTCATGATTGAAATATTTGACTGTAAATACAATTAATTATAATTATAAATGTTTAAGATTTACGGGATAGAGGGATGTCTGAATATTATGAAATAATAATAAAAGTGCACCTTAGGAAGTAATTTTTTCCAAGAATTGTCATAATTCAATGAAAATTTTGATTTATTCGGGGGGGTCAAGGGAAACTTGCATTCAAGAACATAAACACCATTATAAGTATATACATATATTTATAATGGACATATTATTATGTATATAAATATGTAGTATTAATGTATCGGATCTGCACCATTTTTATTGAAATAAATTAACAACAATGTTAATTTATGTACTTAAATAAGAAAACTGCCTTTTAGCAATTTTTTATGTTTTATTTACTTCTATATATTTTTTTTCATGGTACAAACAATTATTTACATTCCGTTAAATTGAAACTATATATATTTTTTTTTTACTGTAGACTTGGGGAAAATCACTAATGATAATAATTGTATCTGTATGATTTTTTTTAGTAACATGTAACATTTTTACTTTTAATGTAAAATCTTATAGTTTTTGGTATTTTTTTGTTTTAAAAAACGGTACATTATTAATATATTAAATATTATTTATAACGCAGCATGATTATTTTGTGTGTATGTATGCATATAGCATATATATGCATATATTCCAGTAAGTTTGTCTTAACATAAATAAACTATGTAATACATAAACATAATTTGCCTTTATGATTGGTAATTTCAATATTACCTTTGATGTATTAACCTAATTGAAGTCTAATCGATTGGTTTATCATAACTTAATAGAGCTGATCTACAAAATACTCTGTTTATTATTGTTATAACACTTATTAATATCAGAAATTATGTTTTACGGTAAGTTGGTATTGAGTATGGCCTCATAAATAAATAACAATAAAATATGATGTAAATAATATATCTATTATAATAATTAATAAATACAATGTTTTCGGAATAAACTAATTTTTTCTAACATAATATGCCAATGGCAATATAAATATAATATAATAAAATATATTTAGTAATATAGGCTCACTCTGTTTAGAATCGGTATTTTTTATGCAATGATTGAATTCCAATTTAACAAATTCATTACCACAGTTACCTACTCACTTGACACATGCAACTGTATAGCAAAGTGGTTACCTACTTCCCCATTTTTTTTTTTTTTTACTTTTTCAGTTCTGCATTTTAGTTTATTATTTACTATATAGCTATATTATACAAATGCAATATGGATGATTTTAAAATGATAGTGATTATCTGGAAATGATTGATAGTCGTCATGATGTAGTGGTTGTGTTACAACTCTATAAGAAGATGTCGATATATATCGTATACACTGTTACTGGAAAATAAGTCACCTATGTACAATTTATTTTAGGTATTCACTTTATTATAACATGATAGATTACTGGAAATTGTAGCTACAATAATGGTAAAAATATAATAATACTGTTATTAAGTATTTAAGTAGGTACTACTATAACATGTCATAATAATATGGTAACTAATGCAAATGCAACTTTTACATACCACATTTACTTTTAGACTGCTCCCATAGATAATAATCTGAAGAAATTGTCCATGATTTGGCAAGAGGTAAATTTTTTATTTCACCATTACTCCTGTTCATAGGCTCAATTTGGGTTAAATTTATGGGGGTGTTAGATTTATATCGACTAAAGTGGTAAATGGGAGCTTTTCCCCCACACCCCCCTCAATTCATACAACTTAATAGTATACACCTTCACAATTATCTTAACACAAACAATTACCTATAACATAATAGGTACACTTTTACCTATATTATTATTCTGATACCCATGTATCATTATTATTATGAAAATGATAAGGTCTTTGAAATAAATGTATCCAAAACCCTATGGCATAATTTTATAGTCAATAAAAATTCGATGACGCTATCAAAGATTTGGGGGTGCTATTATGAATTGCGCCTATGCTCCTGTTTGATTTTAAAAGCAGCTCAACGAGTCTGTTGTTGACAAAAAACATGACCATTTTTATAATTTTTAGGAAATTTAATATTGTGTGGGAAGTAGGTGTAGGTACTAATCAGTAATCACTTAGGGGCAGTGGCGTAGACATGATTCCTGAAAGGGGGGGATCTAAAAAAGAAAACAGCTAAATGGGAGGGGAAAATTGGAAAATCCCCCATCCTCTCAAAACTTTTTACTTGGGTAGTAAAATATTGAACAATAAGGAACAATGAATATAACATGAATAGATTCAAAATTCACATCAAACACAATATGGAAGATTATCCACTCCAAAGCCATTGGGAGGGGATCTGACCCCCGTCCCCCTTATATACGCCACTGCTAGGGGTGTCATTTGGAATAAAATCATGGGAGAGCAAGCCTCTTGAATAATATTTTCTAATTAAATTGCATATTGTGGTTTAATGAAGCACGGGAGCAATCGGTGGAGCAATCTTTGAAATTTGTTAGGTGTTAAGTTAAGTGTTCAATATACGTAATTATATACGCCTTCATTATTATTATCGTCTCTTAAGAGGATGTCACACCCGCATGTGTTGTATCCGTACAACATAGAAAAAACTGCTTTGCCCGGGACAACTTTTCTCCCACCATATTTGTTGTAGAACTTCTAAATTTTAACAACACATAAAGAAGCACTTCATCTGTGCTTTTTTTTTTATACCACTATGCAATCATTTTTTATAAGCAAATGAAAAACAAAATGTTAGAACAAATAACTTTTTTATTGTATTTATGTTATCTAAAATATGGGTAAGCTGTTGCAAAGATAATTTTCCTCCGTAAATGTTCAGAATTTTTGGAGCTACCACTACAAACACAGAAAGATAAAAGTTGTCCCGTGCAAAACAGTTTTTGCTGTGTTGTACATTTGTTAGACGGAGTCACGGAGACAACACATGCGGGTGTGATATCCATTATTATTATAAGACAAAAGTGTTAAGGGGTGCCATCGAAAATGGTTAGTTAGAGTAGAGTTTACTTTACATTATCAAAATATGTATCTTCTCCGAAACAGGTTACTCCGTTCATATGCGCAACTAGACCAATATTCTTCAGGCCCGGCTCAAGGGGTAGGCACATAAGCAGAACTTTAGTAAGAGGGCGGCATTTTCAAAATACTGATAATATTATATTATTAGGGGCAGCAAAATTTGATTTCGCCTAGTTCACTATTTTCGCTTGAGCCGGTCCTGTTAGGGCTGCACATATTTTAAAGATTTCCAGATTTCCTGTATCATTTCTCCTTAACACTGTATATCTATTAACAATAATGTCAAATTTGTGAAACAGTAACAGTAGGTAAATAATAAATTTTGACTGCTATATAACTTTTCGGCCAGTAAATACTAAATTGTATTTATTTAAATTACTGCTAGTTCAGACTTCTGAGTTCTGGGCGACGTGGTCCACCTCTCCTATCTCAATATTATACCCTAATCAATAATGCCATTACAATTATTTTTATTAAATAGGTACTTTTTAACTCTGACTGATTTGAACCAGAATTAGAATAGCCTTAAATAGGAAGACCTAGATTGTTAATTTCTTGTTAAGTTGTTTTTTTTTTTAAATACCTACTATATGTACTATGGTCGTAAATAGGAGGAGGCGAGCAGCTATACCTACTTGGTATTAATTTTTTGTATCGTGTATTGGCCACAAACACAAAATAAACAAATATAAACTAACAAGTTATTCATATTTATTCATATTTTTTTTTTCTTATACGCGGGATAGCCGTTTACTTAACGGCATACTTCTTTGCAACGGATTAACCGATCTGAACCAAACTTGGCACGGTGATAGTGTGGACTGAGTGACAACAAGTGGTTTTGATCGATGTCCGACCTACCATCGAGGAATAATCACCGAAAAACTAAATTTAAACTAATTTTGATACCATAATTTTGTTTTCATAGAAACATAGATCAATAATTAAATTTCACAACAAATATACTTGAAACATGCCTCGATTAAGAAAATAAAATCCATGTCATTCAAAAAACAAGTTCAATTAGCTTCGGTGTGTTTAACTCGCTCAGCTCAATTTCTTGCAATCAGCGAATCGCATTGCAGTCCTAGTAATAAATAGGTAATAGATAATATGCTGGCTCAATAGTATGCTGCCTAATTATTAATTTTCTTATTAATGTTATTACTGTTTTAATTTTGTTCAAAATACATTTGTACTATATAATGCATCAGTTTTTACTTTTGTTAATAATATTTATATTTTTCCAATTACTGTTATCATTTTTATTTTCTAAAAGCTTTCATATATTCTTTTTATATTTTTTTTAAGTTTCTTTTCGTTTGTAAAGTATAAGTTCTTTTTATTTTCAACATAAAACAATTACACTTTTTAGATTCATAGACGCACGCACATAAACAATGAATGCAATTATTAACGAAGGATTATTATATCTCTCAGGACACATGCCCACATAAATCTGAAGACTGAAAATCTTTATGCACCTACAATGTTTCATCCCACGTCAAGTTTTATTAAGTCCAAGTGACGATAAGGAATTATTTTGATATAAGTCTTGGTCGGCGCATAAGTAAGCTAAACTATAGATGCCTTATATACCTAAATCAAGTAAGATGATTTTATGTATTAAGTATTTTGTAAAATGTATTTATTTAATATTGTCGTCCTCTCACCAATTCATCTCCACACCAAACCCATCACTCACTATCGCCGGCTGGCGTCACATACACAAAATCAACACTAAGTTCCAGGACCGTAAAAAAATGTTTATGAATGAGTTTCACGGCATTTAAAACAGGTTAAAGAGATCCAATAGGAATAGTGAGTAGTAGGAGACTTAGGACTTTGATAATCTCTAAATAATAATAAATAAATAATAATATATATATAGGTATATAAATGTATTATAGAAATTTAAAATATGATAAATATAATAATAATAGTAATAATAAATAATAATATAGTTAGTTATAACTTATAGTTAAAATATTAGGACAGTGAGGAATCTTAAATAAAAATCGGAGGGGGGATATCATCCTAATAATTTAAAACTACTGTATTTTTACTGCTTTTGGACTTGTAATGCTATAATGTGAGTACCTATGTGGCAAATATACATCCCTCGGCACCAGCAGCCTAGCTCGCCTTTCCAGAAGCTGAAACACATTAAAATTCAACGCTATTATAGGCTATAGCACAGATTAAATGAAAAATTTCATTGAAACTAAAATTTCACAAAATTAAATATTTGAAATTAAAACCTATTCAAAGTTAAATTTAATGTTTGATTATTTATATTAAAATATGTTTAATCGAAATATAAATAACGAAAAATGTTAAACAATAGTAGTGCAGTTTTCGCAGTAGGTACCGATCTATGTATAAATTACAATATTATTGTTGTAGTCGACCGGCGTTCGTGTCTTCTCGTTTGCGATGTGGATTAGGCCTAGAGCGGACACCACAATAAAAAAAACGCTCCACGTGTAAAATACCTAGTGCTTTTAATTTTTAAACAAGATGGACGATGTGATATAATATGTCGTTTAACAAGCATAGGTGGTGTGGAAACTTACTCGATGCTTCAGATATCCTATAGACAGGTAAATCGAGTTTTATTATGAGATAAATCCATCTATAGGTTTTTTTGGTTAACCAAGAGTCTCGAGCCACTTCCAAGTATATGGGCTGCGATCAAAACTTTTGCTCCATTATATTGAAAACTGAAATTACGCCAATGACCCACTTTGTGCCAATTCACTATACGTACTGACTCTGACTGTATAATTGACTTAGAAGTTATAAGTCTATCTCAATGCTGATGTAGTGAGTAGTGTCGTGGCCAGTACAGCAGAGAGTGAATATAAGCTCGTAGAATAAATAACATACAATTAATAAAAATATTTCGAAAATTGTATTGTTCAGCAGTTTAGGTATAATTATTGGTAAATAAAATTGTATGAGTTTTAAGCAACAAAATAATTTGAAATTGTTCGTGATTTTGGCGACTATAGTTAAAGTTATAATTGTTATCAACATAAATTTTGAAAATGATCGTCAACATTTGAACTTTTAAGTTTTAACGCTTATAAAAAATGTTTTATTTTAGAATAATTTATTATAATAATGGTTTATTGAATAAATTATTATAATCCGTATTTTAAACAATAAGTAAATTTGTTAAAAAAAGAATAGGTACACTATATTATATGCAGTAGTATAATATTGATAATACTAAAAAAATAAAAAAACACACATCATTGTAAAATCAATACATTCATCGCTCCGCTCAGATAAAAGAAATATTTGAGTGGGAAGTCTCACAGTGTTGAGAGATAGTACTCTTAATTGAATTGACATTTTTTTTACATTTGCACCTAGTATTTAGTATTTTAGTATTCTTCCTTCAGTCAGACCCAGTGTCCCTTTCTAGTATAGGCGTCTGTTCGGGTTATCAGGAAATGTTTGAGATGATCGAGAGTTGTTTGAGAGGGTTTGAGACATTGAGTGAGGATTGAGTTTTTAATTGAATATCGAGCAGTACATTTTGGTCGGTTCGTCTATTATAATTTATAATCATCGTTGGGTTGGAACGAAGTTTTGTTTGAGACAAATCATGGAGGTTTGGTGAGCTTTGATTTAGTCAGTTTTCAGATAATGTTTAAAAGTTATAGGTAATTACACTTAAAAAACGCGCTCTGAAACTGTAGGATACTTATTTAAAGTTTAGTGGCTACACTGGTGCTCAAACGAGATACTATAGATTGTAGTATCATAGAATAATGTTGTAGACATATCTATGTGTACGTGTGAAAGCAATATAATATAATATAATCAAAATTCAATTCCAAATTCCAATTTCCAAGTTCCAACTTAGTAGTTAGTACTTACCTTTACCTGAAATCCAAAACATTCGTCATTCAATAATCAATATACGAAAAAATAAAAATGTCTACTGCATATTGAAAATTATTAATTTCATCTCTGTAGTTTTTCATCCTTCATAATTTTGTTAAGGTTTCTTTATAATACGAACGTATTGTAAACGAATGTACAAATGTAAATGGTTTTTTTTTGTAAATTGAGAAATGAAATTCGACATTTTCTCGCCGTTTTAATATCAGTACATTTTGGTAGTTTAGTACAATATTTTAGTAACTTATTAATCTTTTCCGTGTACTGATTAATTTAAACTCAAAAATATGTTTCGTGAACATTTTTTTTTATTATTGATGTTCATCTACTGTGGTTTACTAACTGATCTGATTAAGAGTCAAACATTAGAGGTGGTTACTGACAACGAGCTCTTGGATTTATGCCGTTCTGAAAACCAAGTAGTTGCCTTATTTAGTATGTATTTGATTACTACCTTTTTTTTAATTGATTTTCTTGTTGTAATTATTGATTTTTTGATGCATTTATACTGTAGCATTAAGAGACTGTGAAAAGTGTAAAAAATATGAAGAAACTCTCACTCAAATTAGAGAAGAACTTGTTGATTCGTTAAATGCTTGGGTTGTAAAAGTGGAAGGTAGCAATTTAGTACACATATATAATCCTGCTAAAGAACCAACGTTGGTTATGTTTCGACACGGTGTACCATTACTAGTACCAGAGCCAGGTAGCTATAAAATATTTAAATTTAATATCTTAATATCTTAATATCTTTTTTCATATTCTAGAGGCTGTTAATGATGAGTTTTTGATAGACATGTTATTGAACAACAGAGATCCTGTTGTTAAAGAACTTAATGATAATAGTTTTGAACATCTTACCCAGGCATCAACAGGAGCTACAACAGGGGATTGGTTTATTAAATTGCAAGTATGATTAGTTAGAGGGTCGGTGCTAGATAACATTTATACATGGGAAAAATTCAAATTGTCCTTCCTTTTGTTTTGTAACCCCTTACCTACCCTATGATCTACTCCATACAGTTATACATGTGTCTCCTCAAACCTCAGTATACTGTATTATTTATTTTATCTTGGGAGGTACTAGGTGGCACTTTTGAAAAAAAAATTAATATGATATTTCTAATCCAGGTGAAATAAGTTTTTCTTGTACCCGGCTCCGATTACAAAATGATCAAGTCCGTTTAGCGCTGTTTGACAACTCATATACAATTTAATTGTTTCTTTTTTTTAAAACTCTTAGAATAAAATTTAAAGTTGGTAAAGAATAATTTGCTCATATAGTCGTTTTTTATCTTAATTTTATAATATATATAAACACAGATAAACAATGTTTATTACAGTATTCATAATTTATTTCATATTTTAAACCATTTTCTTTTAAGATGAAAAATGATTTTTCTATAGAATCGGTTCTCCAACTTATTTATTTGACACATATGAAAAAAGTATTGTTATATCAATAAAAAAATATTCTACAAAAGCTGTTTATTGGCTCAGTTTTGAATTTTGTATCTTTAAATCAAACTATATTATAATCATAAGCATACTACATACCAAGAAAGTGCCACCCTGTGTTGCCTCTGCCCCATGTCGGCCCTAATAAGTTAATACACTAATTAATTTATAAAGTTTGAACTGATTTTTTTTTTACATGTTGACTACCATGGGACTGTCCCACATACTTAAAAATACCCGTTTATATAATTACCCTGATACTGTATGAACACTGGTGGTCCTAAGGCAGTCAACATGTTAATACATTGGTCATACTCATTGACTCACTCAATTTCTGTTTCTAATTTTTGTTTTATTTTTAGTTATTCATCAGATAGTATAGAATGTCAAAGATTACAAGCTCGCTGGGAAACAGTTGGTGCTAAACTGAAAAATCGTGTTAATGTTGCTCGTGTTAACAGGTACATTGGAGGATCAATAACTGCCCGTCGATTTGCTATAAGCCAATCTCCTACATTTATTTTGTATGTAAAAAGTTGTATTTGTTTGTATATAATTCACTCTTTCTAAGAATGGTATAGTTGAACTTTCATTTTATCATTAGATTGCGTCGTGGAATCATGTATACTTATACATCAACTGATTATACTATTGAATCATTCCTCAAATTTGTTGAAGAAGATTATAAATTCACTGTTAAAGGGCAAGTGCCTCAACCAAAATCAATATTGTAAGTGTATTATTAATATTTATTTTAATAAACATTTGAAATGCATAAAATATAATACTTATTTTCAGTGATGATTTTGTACACATGTGCTTTGATGTAATCAGGGAAAACCCATTGGTGTGGAAATTAGGATTGACGGTGTTGAGTGTAATATTGCTGTGTCTTGCTGCTTTGAAGACAACATCCAAGCCAAGTGAATATAAGTCAAAAAAGAAGTCTACTAAAAGTTCTAGTAAAAAAAGCAAGTAATATATAATATATATATATTATATACACATAATTTCACTATGTGAGAAATGCATTTTCAAATATTTTCAATAAATCTTTTATAAAATAAATACTTGTACTATTATAAATAATTTCTGTGTTATTATTTGAATTTTTTTTGTTTGAAATATAAAAATATAAAATTATAAATTGTGTTTTTTATTTTACCATATTATGTTTAATGTCTGTTGTATAATATTAATATATAATCCTTCTATTTCATTGTACAACATGTCCATTTAGGTATCTTGTTTATTTTTGTGCATGAAAACTGAAATAAAATTGAAGAATTAAAAAAAAACTACAAGCTATGGTATTGATTAATAGTTAATACACTATTTGTATAAAACATAAAAGCTTTTTTTCCGTATTATGTTTAATAACAAAACAAAGGATATTCCCAAACTTAAAAAAGGTACAAGAGTCAAAAGTGTCCTAAATAAATTTACTAATTCAAAGAAAATTTTTGAAGTAAATAAGTAATATACAGGATATTTTATCACCTTCATTTTAAATTAATACATAATTGTGGGGCACCGAACTGAAACCTCATATGCTAGGCTTTCATAAATTTAATAATATTAAGTCATCAATTAAAATTATAATTAATAACATAATAGTGTTTTACACATAATAATTATTTGCAGTATATCCAAAACCAAACAATTCTGTGCTTCCAATTTCCTTGTGAAGTACTTTAATTTACAGGATTAAACAAGGTTCATATTTTACAGTATGTAGGTATAAACTATAAATATTAAGTTCATAATTATTAATGATTGTTTAAACCCTAAACCTAAGGAGTAAGGGCTAAGAGGTACCTAGGTAACTTATTTTATTTAAAATTTATCTAAACACTTAATTGTTGTTTACAGAGCATAGGCCATAGGCGGAAATCCATTAACATTTCAGGGATTTGATCTAACATTATTAACAAAAATGTTAATTACAATTTCACGTCCAATTAAAAAGTTATCTGGTTTTTTTGTGGGGGGGGGGGGGGGGGGGGGTGTTTAGCCCCCCTCTCAATCTTGATTTTTGCCTATGCTGAAGAGTGATAAAAAATGTAAAAATAATCTTAGATAAGCATAGGTACATAAATAAAGGCATACATAAGTTTAATAAGTATATTTATGTCTGCGCAAAAAAAAAAAACATTTTATTATTAAAATGTATTTCAATAAATTAATACCTATTTATAATGATTAACCTACATGTCACGTGAGTTAGAATTTTTGAATATTGTGTGAATGTGTGATTGGGGAAAAAACAGGCTATTTATGAGTGAATTTACTAGAAGGCGAAATGTTTATAATTATATCGAACATGAAGTATAAACATAAGTACCTACCTAATGGAAAGCTATTAAGTCACAGACTCCTCCCGTTCGCTCGTTACAGCAGAGGATGCTTACCAAACCACTAGCCGTTATTACGGTGACTGTCAACATTTCGTCGTAACTCGCAACTATTCCCTTTCACTGATCCCAGTTGTTTTGTATACTGTGTTAGTAGTGTGTTTGTTTTAGCTCATGGGCTACAGAAAAAGATCAAACGATTCGACTATTGGTCGGTTATTGATCAAAAACGCTCAACTGAAATAGTTATTAATAAGCCATTCATATTGCATGGTACTCACGACATACTCATTAAAAAGTCCAAGACCAACAAATCGGGGTAAGTTAAAATTCAATAAGCTACCTATTATTATTATTGTAGGTATTATTATCTATTATTATAACAATATTTTATGAATTAAACCATATAAGCGTTGAAAGGCTTTTTAATTAAATTTTATATTTTTTCACTATAGTTTTGTTCACCATCTATATATTTTATTAATTTAGAATACCTACCTCTACTTAAAAAAAAATAGTACTTAGGTACAAACTCCGGCCGTTTAGTAAACACAATCATTACTCAAACCATTTAAGTACATATATAGTTCTATTCGCGTATAGCAGTACAGAATATTAGACAAAATGTATTTCATAATACCTATTATATTCTGTGCATACCACAGTATCATTGTATTAATGATAAGGAATATTTGAATAGTTAAGTATCATACTTCTAGAGTCCATAAACCATAAACTTCACAAAATTATAAAAACAATTTAAATCTTACCAACAATTACTATCTATTAGACTATTAGAGGGAATTATATATTGGAGGGAAACTTGTTGGCGTGTAAACTGTATAACTTATAACTTATAAGGTACCTATTCGAATTCCGAATTACTATTGAACTTTTGGACTCTGATTCAGAGTCTCTGAAGAACGTATGATAGGTAAATGTAACTTTTACCAATACAATTTGGGAGATTTACTCGGATTTTCTTATTGTAAAATTAGATGTCTAAAAAAATTTTCTATACGTGGGCAACGGGTTGAATAATAAGTTATTAGGCTCATTTCACAGTCACGCGTTTTGCGTTTAATATAGGAACTAGGAAGGTACCATAGACCTATAAACTAGTCTGTGGTAGATACACTACCAAAGTTGCATGCCTGCATATACCTATCACGTATACCTGCACGTGTGTCACATGTGACGACTATATGAAATGGGCCTTATAAAGGGAACTGCAATGCAAAGACTTCTCTCCTACGACCTACCTTCCTATCCTTTCTAGCATACCTACGTGAAACGTCTATAGAACTTTACTATCTGTCTGTCTACCCCTGTTTGAATGAAATCAATAGATTATTAAAAACTAATAATATTATCGATATCGTCAGAAAATATAACTTTAGTATTAGGGTTGCTCTATAATTTAGTGGAATACTTGAATCTAATACCTAACTTTTTGGTTCAAAGTTTTTAATAGGTACCTACCTACCTAATCAATTTTGTTCTATGAGCAGAACAGATAAATTATAATAATATATTGTGTTCATGTTTCATGTTTATTATTTTTAAGTCTTTAGTGTAAACAAATAGCAAAATATTTCATATACTTTACACGATAATCTAATAAGGATTTGTGAACATTGCCTTTGACTCTAAACTATTAGGCAATTTTCAGAATATAAACGATTTATGAGAATGAATGTTTTGATAGGTATATGGCCTGCAATAACCATATAGGTAGTACGAACAATAGCAAACCTTAAATATATTTTATAAAAATACCTAGTCAGTAGTCTCACAAAATTAGTAGGTACTTACTTCAGTTTATTCTTTCAATTTGTTTGTATATATATGTACTTATGTATAATGTATGTATGCAAGATTTACATAATATTAACCCATTACATAATAATTTGATTTAAAAAATATAACTTAATAACTTATTATAAGATTAGGTAGTATCTATAAGATTATGTTATGATAAATTGGTTAATGCTAGTTATTTGTATTCATTGGAAATTACTTTTTTATAATAATTGGTATTTGATAGGTATTGAAAATAAAAAAAAACTGACAATGGACAATCGGTTTATTGTTATATTTGAATACACTGTAGGCGGTTTTGTTTTGTGAAGGTTATAGTATATTTAGTTTATCTCCTCAGTTACAACTTAGGTACAGATCACCAGATTTATTTATTTCCAACTAGGTACTATAATAAATAATAATAATGGTATGTTTTAATATAATAATTCATCAATTTTTTATATACCTACCTAATATTTATTATAGGTTATATTGACCTAGGTAGGTAGGTACAAACAATTAATTTATTAAAATTACTACCTATATCAAATTAAATTAATTATTAGCTACTTGAATACCTATATATAATATATTACAATTTACAGCTATAACTGGCAACTGAATATTATTATTTGTATGTATTTTATAGTAAATATTAATAAATTATGGTCGAATACATGTATGGTTTATGCGTGGGTGAGCGAGGACATGATGATCGGTAGATAAGGGGCAAAATTGGATAATCCCTTAGATTTTTTCAAATTAACAACTATTTCCCAGAGGATGAATAATGAAAAGGTCGACATTTTTTAAATAGAGGATTCGTAATTATATTGCTGAAAGTTTAAGTGTATTAACGACCCAGAATTATAAATTGTCTTACATAGGTATAATAATATATCTACCTAATTTGTACATAGAAACTATTATGTGTAGGTTGATATACTATATGTCTATACTCTATATAGGACATAGGTACACCGTATAATGTGTCCGAGAAAACAGGGTACACTGTATAATTAAATTACCCACATTACTCAGTAGCCTAATATATTTTTAAATTCTGTTTGAATGACATAAAACTAGACTATTATATCATTAATTTCCCGCAGACGGAATTCTAAAATATGTATAATATAGGGTATATATTGAGTAATGAGGGTAACAGAGTGTACCCAGTTTTCGAGGACATTCTCTATACAATATAAATGACTATCCTAATAATACCTAATCATTAATAAATAATACTAAGTAATACACAATGAATAAATAATGCAATTAAAGTTTTAGTGCATTTTTTTGATGCATATTACCTTGTACATTTTATTTTATGAAACGGTTTTTTGGATACCCACTATTTATAATAATATATTATGTATTTTTGTTCACAGTTATGTAGGATAAAACTAAATGAATATCTGTATAAGGGTGTCAATCGAATATAAAATGCCTTTGTCCGAAGTGAGAAGATGTGTAACCATCAAATTTACATTATTATTGATGTTAGCCGCAGTAGGTTTAGCTCAATCACCAGATAGTAACTCAATAAATGGCCCAAATAAAGCTAATGGAGGTGCTGTCTCAAAATTCCGTAAGTATAAATTATATTCAATTCTAAAGAATCAATTTGTTCATTAAACAAATTTACTAAATGTGCTTGTTTTTATATTATACCTATATGCGTATCCACTTTTTGAGATATAGGTTGCAATCGCATGTAGTTATATATATATAACTTGACAAATCCGTGTACTTAAATATACAATTATACCCTATGTAATATCCCATATTGATTGGTTAGGTTTCGAGGGGATTTGTATAATTTTCCTGAAAACTGGGAGAAAAGTCTCTAAATCATGCATAATATAGGTGTAATTGATTTAAATTTGTATTACACTATTTAAATGATAATTCAAAAATTAACAAAATGTAGGTACATATCAGCTTCTGCCATCTTTTCACAGATTTAAGGTCCGACATCAAATTATATGTATATATGGAAATAGAACAAACGGTTTTAAAAGCTATTCTTTTGTACGATCTAACAAATATTTAGAACAAATAGTGCTTTAAATGTATAGTATTTTCCTAGAATAATGTTATCATTGATTTCACGTTTAAAGATTTCCACCCTATAGACTTAGTAGCGAGTACCAAACCTAATTGCACTTTTATAATTATTAATTATACAATTATATTATGTAGGTATAACAATTTTCTTATTTTCAGATGATAATTTGAACTAATTAAAATCAAAAACAAATATAAGTATAAAAAATGAATTCATATTAAAAAGGTTTATGACCGATATAATTACATGTATAATTATAGCTACTTTGGTAAAAAAAAAACCGGTAAACTTTCACTAAACGTTCTCGGATTTGTTAATCTAGAAACCAGGCAGACCAGTACCAGTGTATCACATTTAATGTATTTTGAGTTGTTATGTCATCATTTGCATTTGTAAAAATTAATTCATAATTCATACGGTATAATGTAATATATAATTGGCCCGATGCAACAAAACCGCAGGTAGAATGTTAGTTGTTACAGAGTCTTATACATTCTACACTATTTACAGCAGCGGTGTGCAACTGAGCACATTTTCCTTATTTATTTGCTTCGCATTATACATGAACCACTCTTAAAATTAAATAAATAAAAATAATCGCATACACATGTATTATGCGTAATTATGTGTACCTAATTATCTTTATTATTATTCTCGATTAGATACATACGAACAATTATTGTTGTAAATTAAAATTAAATTTAATCATTAAAATATTTTACAAAATCGGAAATCTTGCTTATGCTGTCTGTAGAAATTTCCCTGCCGATGAGTAGATGACTGCTACGAATGTGTATCTACTAAATTTTAATTCTAAGATAAATCATTAGGCGCCTATTCCAAGCAAGCCGAAGAATATTTTTATGTTATACTATGTACCTATATATATTTATATTTTCATTACTGTTTCTTTATTCTGTAGGTTAAACTAATTTTTCTAAAAAAAAAAAATCGCATGCTTATGATGACTTGCAAGACGCAAGTTACTTATAAGGAAATACTGACGTAGAATGGTGTTTTGGAATATATTATGATAATACTATGTAATATATATAATATATATTATACATCTATACACTATAAATGTAACTTAAAATTACCTAGTCTTAAGAAGCATATTATGTACTTTTGATGTTTTAAAATTGCTATTATATGAACCTATTTGAGGAACCTTGATGAAATTTTCAAGTTTTTTGAATAAAACACAAAATTGCTATCAATATATAAATTCAAAAAACCAAATTTTTTTTTAATGTTGTCTATAAATAGTTAAAAAATAAATATTAAAAATTGTACTGAGGAATTCCTAATTTTTATACCTATGTCCTAAAGAATAATCTATAAATCTCGATCAAAAATACAACCAGAAACCACAATTTCCAATCTCAATGCTGAATATTATATCAAACATTCTTCTATCCAATTCTAAAAAAGTTTTTGACCAAAACGAAACAGACAAAAAAAAACCGCGCAAGAAGGGGCCCGACCATCATCAGCTATGTTGGCAACACTGCTTATATTATATATTTTAGGATTTTTAGTATTGAGGAGAAGTAATGCTACCGTGGTTCCTCTTCCGTCCCTCGATTAACTCGAAAAAGAAAAGAATAAAAAAAAAATTAAAAAATTAAAAAAAAAAAAAGGATTTTTAGTATTTGTTGTTATAGCATCCACGGAAATACATAATCTGTGTAAATTTCAACTTTCTAACTTTCATGTTTCATGAGATACAGCCTGGTGACGGACCGGCGGACGGACGGAGCCTTAATAATAGGCTTCCGTTTTACCGTACGGAACCCTGAAAAAACCACGTAATTTTAAAACACTCGTTTTGCCGTTTAAATTACAATGTTTAAATATGCTGGTTAGAACCTTAGAAAATATAATAAATATGTCATGATAGGGCTTGGAAGTTGTAGATTTTCGTGTTTTCTGAATGCACTATACACTATAGGTACACACTACACAGTAAACATGAGTTAAAATTTATTTATTTTTTATTTTTACAAGATATTTACAATCTATTCAGAGAACAATAAGCAAATTAGATAAGAGTAATAAAAAAACATGAGTAATATGACGGAAGAAGCCACCCAATGATGACACTACCTATTTTGTTTAGAGTTTAGTAGGAGGATTTGATCTAGGATTCAAGCATCTAGCAAGTCACGACACCAATTATATAATTACCACGTATAATATACGTTTGAGACGTCTGACGGGGTTACCCGGAATCGAAGGGACTACTAGATTTTCTATAAGAGAGTTAGGATGATTAAAATATGAAAAATTTTTCGTTGCATATTTTTATAAAAACTATGGTTTTTCTGAAAATAAAAGCGTAAAAGGTAAATATATGGCCAAATAAGTAACAGTTTTTTTTACTGTCGAGATTGTAATATGCTTGGCCGCTTGGGTAACTATATATTATTATAGTCGCTGACCTTCGGCTATACGCCTATACATAATAATATTATGATCAATGATAATCATTGATTATGCATTATGCATTAGCATTTCTATCTGTAGACTGTAGTTATAAATTGTATTATATGTTCATGTTGTTATCTTCTATAAAATACATAGGTAGTAATGTAGTATATATTTACTATTTACAGTGTATCAGTGTATGTATATATAATATATATGGTTAAATATTGTATATGGACAAATATATTTTTCACTTTTGGGCGACAGGCGTACCTCTAATAGTCTTTGGGCTTTATTTAAATTTATGCTCTATAAAATATATGAGTGATTTTTTTGTATTCAGTACATTTTTCTTGCGTATTTACAATGTCTTCGTGCATATTTGGCCCTTTTTAGCTTCTATATATAACGTACAAACTCTAGTCATGATATATACCGCAGATAAAATAGATAGTAATAATATGTTTTATAGTTTGGTTTGAGTTTTATTCGGTAGATCCATTAAACAGTAAATTGTTTTTTATATATCAATTATCGAACCTACAATAATTTAATACATTTAACGATATCTTTAAAAAGCTGAAATCTTTGCGCAACTAAAAGGAGGTCCATTGAAGTGTCTACACTCATTATTTCGAAAAGTTTCAAGTTTTTAAAAAATATTAATTTTATATAATTTGATGTAATATCAAAACAAAATTTCTCTGAATTAATTTTTTAACTACTATTTTTTATCGTTATCTATTTTATGTTTATACTTTTTTGAATGACACATTTTTTATTTCATATTCCGAAGCAGAATATTATTCCATTATTATACCTATATTTCTATATAATTCTGTTTTTATGTCAAAACTATTGTTATATTGCCATACAATTATTTTCCTAGGTAGGTTCTTTAAAATATGAAGCCATGTTTAGATTAGTTTAGTCGGTATTCATACATTCAGACATAATAAAGTAATTCTTCATTATTTTTGTATATTTTAACAGTTTTATTGCAACTTTCAGAGATTAAATCGGGTTTAGTTTACAGTACGTAATAATACAAATTGACCTTTTATTACCTGTTAATCCTCTTACAGTCTTGCCCAATTATCAATGAATTCAATAAAAATATATTTATCTTTAAAAAAAATATTATAACTCAAAATACGTATTATTTTTTCTAATAATTTAGTGATAATTCAATAATTGTATCATACGTCTGTAGCAATATACATTTGATACCTAATTTTTCTTAAGAACCAGTCGAACCAGATAACAGGTATGACGGTATGTTAAAAATGTCAACATTAAAATAGAATAGAACAAATGTAGTCGATTATGAAGACGGTTTAAAAATGAAATATTGTCCTAATTTTCTTTGATTATTGAAATAAAATTGAGAATTATGAACTCCTAAAAATAACAACCACAAAAAACGGCATATTTACTTGCACATTTACTAAATCAACAGCCAATAAAAACATCGTATTATTATTTATTTCATATTATTTATAAATACGAAGTACGATTAATACTAATTGCCTTTCGCTCATTATTAATTATTAGTTTATATTATTACTAAATGCTAGGTAGGTACCTACCAATGCACACTCGTCAGTCGTCCCTCGTACAGTTCTTAACATTGTATTTATGTTGTCTATAGATAATACTTATAGATTTTCAAAGTATAGATACTATTTAATTATAATTTACAGTCGATTAAACAGAGATAATAAATACCTACTTAATAATTAAACAAATAAAAATGTTTTCTTAATTTTTATCATTTTGGAATTAGCCAGCTGCCAGCTGAGGTTCTAAAATTAAACTAAGCCCCCTCCCTATGTTACAATGCCCTGGAAACATTTCTGGGATCGTGACCTCTAGCCTCTAGGCATTGAATATTTATCCTACCTAGGTTTATTTTGTTTTACGAGTTCTTGAAAAGTTTAAAATGTTTGTAATCACTGGTCTGTAGTCTGTACCCGCACTCATCAAATGGATGTATTGTATCTATAATTGTATATTTTTTATGATACTATATATAGTTTCTGTGGACTGTGGTGTACACGCTAGGGGGGATTTTGGGTGTTCTAAAATTCTAAAAATTAAAAGAAAAATGAATATTTTTTGATAAATTAGAGTAAAAAAAGCTCATTCGTTTTATGATAAAAATAAATCTTTGTTCGACGACATACTATTTTGATGTATTGATGTATAATGTGTATATATTATATATGTATACATATATAACTTTTTAATGTAAATCCCCACCCTAATTGAAAATAAGCAATAAATAGCAGTGTACTCCACGACTGTACAGTCTGGTTTTAAGATCACATAATACTAAGGATGAACCCATCTCCCGACAACTTGAAGCATGCCATATAAATTACGAGTCTCTGAACCGAAAAGAAATGTTGTATAATATTTATCCATGTGAATTCAGAATTGATATATTATATAAACATAAACAACAGCTAAATATGCGACAGTTCGCCTCCAACATATTATGTGCTTATAGTGCACTTCAAATTGTTTACACGGGCGAGATGAGTATGGCTCCATACATGGAATAGGATCTAAGGGTTTTAATATACCGACACACCACATAGTACATATTCCGTTAAGGTTGAGGTATATAATAATGAGGTCCAATAAAATAATATCTTCTATACTTATTTTAAGTAGGTATTTTAATTTGTGTCCACCCTCATCCAGAAGTCATCCCTTATTATCTCTACAAAATATTATTTTGCATACGAGCGTCGATAACTAAAAACGACAACCAAAATTGGGTGCAAAAAAAACACTTTGTCAACTTAAAAAATGAATTTCAAATACAACCAAAATTAAATTTAAATAGTTGGTACTCAGATTAATTTCGATATATTTTTGTGATTTAAATTATTGGAGTGGATACCAATATAATCAAACATTTTCGATTTGCGCAGTAATAAATTGTCAAGCTCACTTATATAGGTATAATTAATATACTTACCGCTCGACGATTGACAAGTGACATTAAATCTTTCAAATAATACTTTTAAGTTTTAAGTATGATGTGTTATAATTTTTTAATTGTGCCAATATATTATACGGTTTGATCAAATAAGCTAATTAAATTGTGTTTCAATTTACATACAGGTAAATATTTTTCTCAGTGCCAAACACATACAGTTGAATTTGACGAATGTATAAAGAATGCAATCAATAATGTCAGACCATATTTTACAACAGGTATATTTTATTATATTATAATTATTTTATATTTTACATAATAATTGCATTTATATTATAAGACAATAATATAGTTTAGAGAGAAATTTGATATGTATCAACATGCAGTGTTGTGCATAGTATAATAATGAAGCCTGTATTGTGTAACAAATATACATTATAGGTGGTACCTTATATCCTACTTGTTATACCGTAACAACATTACTTTTATAAATTACGTGTTGGCAGGTAATTTAGTTCTATGAACTCAATTTTTTTTTTATAGTAAGGCGTAATTTATAATTTAATTACTTATCATAATATATGGTACTGCAGGTAAGTACCAGCTATAGTCTATATATAGGTTGTTGAGACATATATATTAATGGGGATCATGTTATAAAAAAATTAACACAATATGCAGTAGGTATATGCAATATGCATATAATATATATGTTATACGAAAAATTCACGTTTTTATATTAGAGCAAAAATTCAAGGATTGGGTGGAGGTATATAAGCCAGTGACAGGTGTGTACAAAAACCAAAACATGTTTGAACAAATGGACTTGGGCAGGACTTGGGCATGTTTTGAAACTACATTTCATTTTTATAATTAAATAACTTAAGATTTTTAGTGTAGAAGTTATATAATATAGGTACCAATCTACCTACATTATCATTCATCATTATCAATATTCTATACCAATATTTAAAAAAAAAAATAATAATATAATTTAGGTACAGTAAAGAAAGGGGTTTTCATTTGTAAAAAAATACCAAACTTATATTGGCACAGGAAATCAGAAGCTCTAAAAAAATGTAAGAATTTTATAATTATAAGATAATGTAGGTAGTTTTAAAGTATGCCTACCTACCTATACTTAAAAGTTTCAAAAATCAGAATTTGAATAGATTCATTACAAAAGAATCCTGTACTCTGTAGTGTACACAATATATCATTCTGTATGTGATTTGTATATACTATATACCTAGTATAATATAATCGTATGTGTCAGTGGTGAATTTAGGGGAGGGGATTTGGGTGAATATCCCTGGCGCCAAATTTTAGGGGTGGGAAAAATTAAATATTTTTATTCTATTTCGCAGATACCCAGCGATAAAATTACTCTATGTACTGTACATGGTAGTATGGCACATGCATATAATTGAGTATTTGAGTAACTACCTACATTTACAATGTATACTATATTAATTAAAGGTGTTCATTATGATTTATGGATAATAATAAATACACTTTTCTTCTGCGAAAATATAAATCGTAAATTTTTTTGATTTAACTGGCCGAGAAAATATCTATTTAATCTACTTATAGAAACCGATTCATGCGTAGGTATAGGTATATTTTTCCAAACTGCGAATATGTGGATAATTGGATATGTGATACTATTGATTTAATTTTTATTATTATTGATAATAAATAAGTACTTACCTATTTAAATTAAACATATTAAAATATTATAGAAAAAAAGTAAAATACCTATATACTCTGTTCAAAATAAGATCGTGACCCGGCGGCGACCAGTTTTCGTCGGGCGGCGGTCAGACATATGGCCAGATGCCGTCCCCACTACAGCGACGCGTCGGGCGCAGCCACGGAACAAAGCCACGCCCATGCGCACAACTCGGCCGCCGGGTCACGATCTTATTTTGAACAGAGTATAGGTATTTTGTAACAACGCATTAGGCTTATTTATACCTAAAATGTTATACCTATCTACATTTCATCAATAAAACATATAGATACAACTATATAATATGTTTATAATTAATAAATTCATTTATTCGTGATTAAAATGTAAATTTGTTACTTTTTTAATATTTAAGTAAGTATAGGTACGATAGTGGTGGATCTAGACTCTAGAGGGGGGAAAGGGGCATTCTCCTCCTCTTTTGCTTTTTAAAAAGTATAGGTATGTAATTTACCTAACGGCTAACGTCTGACGTCTATATACACGTCAAGTAACAGTGGATAATAAGTATGAATGTATGATACTTACACGATACAACACACTGCTGATGTTGGTATACTTATTAAATTTGATTAAATTTTCAAAATTATAGCGAATAAAATGAATTTCATCGGTTAACCTATTTACTCCACAATAACTCTCAAACATTGTCACTATTATACACAATGTAGGTACTGTATGTATTAGGTACCTACTACCTACTGTATTAGGAATAGATACATTTAAGATTCACATAAATTTTAAATAGCTAATGGAAATAATTTCGATTTAGGTGTACCAGAATTAGGAATTCCTCCATTTGATCCTTTTTTTGCCAGTGTTGTCAAACAAAGCAAAGGAGCCGGTGTATTTGGTTACAAGTTAACTTTATATAACGTTACTGAAACCGGATGGAGACTTTCGGAAATAAAAAAAATCAAGTAAACCGTCGTTGCAGAGTAAAAACAAAATGCTAATGAGAATTATGTTTTCTAAAATGCGTATTTTTTTTTAGAACGAACTTCAATACGAACACAATCAAACTTACACATTATTTCCCTGAGAAGTATTTAGAAGGTTACTACGAGGCAGAGAATACGATACTGCGACCTGGAGTTACGACGATTGGCCAATTCAATATGACTTTATGTAAGAATTTTTATGATCAATTGTTAATACGAGTATAACTGTAATATTTCGTAACAGATCCTTGATAATAATGATAAATATATATTTTTTTATATGTGTTTATTATGTCTATAGTAGGTAATACGAAATAATAAAATATCATGCTTTGTCTTATAAATAATTTGTTTAGACGATTATATCCAAACAATGACAATAAGCAAACCTAAAAATACAAATCGAATTAAAGTATCTGTGCAGCTCGAAGAAATTGGAAATATGTCACTGCATATTAGCAATCTTTTGCGTGGAAGAGTTATCGTTGGTAAGTTTTTCTTAGGTACCAGCATGTAGCTAGTATACCTACCTATAAACAAGGGCTTAGACAAGTGTGGCAGTCCCCCCGTCCATAGCTAACAAAATATTTATGTATGTTTAACAAAAACCTATAAACCTATTATATTGATAATACAAATTATTTTAAATTTTAATATAGGTATCTACATTCTACTTAATAATTAATTAAATTATATGAAAATTAATACCGTTTTAAAATTGTCGATTTCTTGATATTGTGATGATTAATTTTGAACTTATATAGGTACATTGTACAACACACCGTAAAACTGGTAAACTTTGTGTGCTTGGGACTACCCCTACTGCCTACATATAAACCAGGAAAATAATTACATAGATCAGTATTTTTAGGGAAAATATTTATTTGGAATGATATCTTAAGAGGTACAGCCATTGAGCCGTACAATATTTCTAAAGAACGTTCTAATTTAGAAGGGTAGGTGCTATCCAGGATTAATATTTTCTTGATATTCACAGGATATTAAATATTAATACTCTGTATAGTTACTTCTCATATTCCCGTACTTACAGCATTTGGGAAATGATAATATTTTGTAAATATTTTAAAGTGCTTGAATAATGAATATTTTATAAATATTTTCTTCTCATGATAACAATTAACAAAATATTGTACTACCTAAATGACTGCATAAAAATGTTGACTTAATATTTTTATAAAGTTTCCGTAAAAATGTTTTTTTTAAAATGTATGATTATAATATTTTGTAAATGTTTTTTATAAAATATTTTCAAAGTGCGACTATCTACTTATACCCTCATATCTTGATTTCAAATGCCTAGATATATGTCTATATCTATATGAATTTTCTTGAAAACATTTACGAAGCTAAATATAAATTTGCTGATAATTGTTACTCGCTTGTAAGACGAAGGCAACAAATACGGGTGTCGGGGTGTATATTGACCAACTCCATTAATAAAAACAAAAAGAATATTTGAGCTTATAACAAATTTCATATTTTAATCAAGTTTCGTAAAATAATATTGTAAAAATTGCTGTATAACCTAAAGTTCTAAACTAATTTTATCTGAAAATGATTTATTATGAAATTTTTTTTTATTATTTTACAATTTTCGTGGCTGGGGTGGGGGGGTAACAACCCCTTCCACCACTCCTGGGTACGCAATTGGTAATACCTGAACGGACTACTACTACGCGGCTACTGATGGCTGTACACAATAATATTATAATACACCATTTTTTTTATGGGTTTCAATAACAATAAAATTATGACTTTTTTTTGTCAAGAGTTCAAAAATAGTTTCATTTTACAGTAAGTACTAAAGTGCCAGGTGCCTATAGGTACAAATACACTGCAAAGCAGTGGCGTCCGCAGGATTTTCCAATGGGGGGTGGGCTTGAAAATTAGTTACAAATTTATTTTTATTTTGTCCAGTCTAATAATTTCAGACGTTTATTTGAGGTATTTTAAAATGTTTGTAACTTTTCAACTTTTCTGGTAGAAAAAATGCTCTTATCATAAGCTTCGATGCCCAGTGCATGTTTTTGGAAGCAAATTGGATCTAGTTGGTACTTTTAGGAGGTCGAAATTGAATCTGCTCAGTGCTTTTAAAAGTACCTAATTGGAGAAAAAAAAATGAAAATTTATTTAAATTGTTTGGTAACAATAGCTTGGTTACAGTGACGTATTTATGGGGGGGGGGGGTATGGGGGATAGATCCCCTCCCTTACCCATTATTTTCTATGTATAAAGTACAAACTGCTACAGTACTGTTGTTATTTATAATTTTGTTATCCTGTGGGCATGTGAGTGACATTACACAACATTTATTATTATTATATACCTTACATGGAGTAACTAACAAAAAGTTGCAACAGCACTAAACAAATTTTGATATCCCCCTCATCAAGAAAATCCTATATACGCCCTTGCTTGGTTATACCGTCCTCACTTGGATTGTATTTGATTAATTAAAATTTTTTTTTATAAATGTCAATAAAAAATTATTTATCCGGTCAAAAAGCTTAAAAATGTAATACTTAAGGTTTTTTACTATAGCTAAAATATTAACGATACATATGCATTTAAAGTTCAAAACAATTTAACCACAGTCAATTTGTAGTTCAAAACTTATAAAATATAAAATATGTATAGTTAAGGCTAGACAATTTAATACAAGGTCCTTCATACAAGTAGTTCATTCTTTTACCGAAAAATTACAGATAATTTATGAAAATTGGTATGCAAATACAATGTTTTTTCAAAAATGAATTCATTCTGGTAAGACATATAGGTATGAAATTTACGTCTTGCTTACTATAGTTGACAGTTTAAACTTGATTAATATATTTTTTAAAAAGTAATAATAATAAGGGGAATGGGGCCCTTCAGCCCGTTAGCCCCCCCCCCGCGGACGCCACTGCTGCAAAGTGATGAGCCTTTTAAAATTGTTTTACGGTTGACTTTTTAATTTCGTCAATCAGATATGGGAATTAATATGAAGCAAATTTAAAAATAATGTTTATTTATCTTATTAAATTCAAAACGAACATTCAATCTTCATATAATTTGTATAATAATTGTATTTTTATTGTGCTCCTCCCTAGAAAAAAAATATTATGTCGGTACGTCTAAGCCCTAAGGAGTAAGAGGTAATTCCATAGACCTATAAACTATAGGTACTTCCCATATACCTACCTGCAAATACAATCAGTTTAGCTATTTAGATTAAATATACAGTATACATGATGATTGATGGTAGACGGTAGTTAACAATTTTGAAATTCTAAGTCCAAATATTATATTTTCTCCTAGTACCTATACCACGTGTTTCATTTTGTTATGCACTGGACGTCTGGACTGAACAATGCACAATCATAATTCCAAAAACATATTTTAATTCAGTGCCAAATTTTTATACTTAAAATTATAGATGCTTTTTACATTTTAGCTTTGTTCATATTATTTAATAATATTTGTCCCTCCAAAATTATATAATTTTAATACTTTTTTTTTTTTTAACAGAAAACGTTTTGGACAGAGTAATAAACGCCTCATGGAGAGTTGGATTGCCAGTTGTGAAACCACTTATTAACGACCTTGTTGCTTCAGCTTTTACCAAAATTTGGAATGATATTTTTAATGATTTTGATTTTAGTTACTTACTGCCATAAATAATTTATAGGTCCATATTTTATTTCACTTTTATTATTTGGCCATTATGACAACAAATAGTTTTAATTATAAAAATAACAGTTACTGTCATTTGACTATAATTATTTGCATCATTTGTTGTTACATTCTAAAATATCATCATTTTATTTATCATACATCATCAAATATCATATTACTGTTTAGTGTTTGTTATATTTTAATGTAATTTTTATTTTATTTAGTTTTAACTTTTATGAGTGTAATATACCTACATAAATAGCAGTATAGTTTATGTTAATCTATTATAATATAAGGAATAACAAAATCATTCAATTGTGTTATATATTTTTTGTCTAATTTGATATTTTCAATGTGATGTGCATACTAATACTATACAGTATTAAAATGCTAGTTACCGATAAAGTATAATAAATGCTATAAAATATAAATCAATTGATTTTTAAAGTGAAATTTCTTTACGCAGGGTATTGAGGAAAAAACGAAACCGAACGGGCGGCGCCAGTGTTGCCAGACTCTGAAACTAATATTACCGTAAAGTACTTAAATAATTATCGTTTTTCAAAAAAATTATCGTACACCAAAAACTGTTTTGCTTCAGTGCCCAGATTACAATACCCTGTATATATAATATAAATATATATACATTTATATTAGAGTGTTATATTTAATGATTCTATAAACACATACTTCTTACGCTGGTGGTACCAGACCATAGATATATATTCTTTGCCAAATTATTTTAATCTGACGCATAAATATCTATTTATTAGTAAGGAAATTAAAGTAATTTTATGGGGTCGTTCCAATAAACTACAATTGCAATCTAATTCACTAAATATATTACGATCAAGAGACAAGTTATTAGTGCATTTTTACATTATTTTTTTATTTGAATTGAGTATGATAAGGTTTGTTAGATTATTTGTTAAATTTAAAAGGATTTTTTCAGCCTCCATTATTATTTTAAAAGAACTTTCATTTTAATTAATTGATATCACGAGGATTGATAACATCTATATTTTGTAAACAGTGCCCAAACCATAGATATATAAAAATACGACCCCCTATTCCTACAATGTAATAATTATGAAGCCAACAAAATGGCCGAAATACTCTTATCCAAGAGGTGAATGTTTACAAAATATAAATTATGATAAACTGTGATAATTTTATGGCGTTAATCAAAAACTATTAAATATGTATTACAAATTACAATATCATTATACACTTACTAGTTAGAACACGGACTATAAGATGTACTTATAACTTATATTTTTAATTTTATAGTATATCTTAGTCCTTGTCTTAAAATTAAGATTAAAAGTATAATTTATTGCAAAAAACGAGAAATACAATATAGATATAATAAACAAGTTTCAAGCTCGTCCAATAAGCACATGCTTGAATTCTAATGATCTGAGTTCATATTAAAAATGAACTAAAATGAAAATAAATTTAACTTTATGTTATGTCATATTACAACAAAATAAAGTAAAACAAAAAAGATTTAATTTAATATTAAATATAAGAGAAAATATTATTAATATTATATATCTTATACTTAGTGAAATTACAAAAATTGGTTAAATTAATAATATACGAGTACAGGGCCGAATCTTGAACTCTGAGGGCCCTGGTGCAAAAGAAAATTTAGGGGCTCCCTTGAAAAACAATTCACTATTATACCATTATATTTTTACTACAAATCGAATTGCATTATAAATTTAAAACCATATTTTAACATATAGGTATATTAGGTAATATGATATATTGATATTTAAGAGTAATCTTAAATAATTAATAATTTATTTAACATCATTATTACATAAATATCTAAGATATTCTATTATAAGAAATATAATTTATAAAGCAAAATTGTCAATCATTTTCTCAATATTTAGATTTTTAGTTCGTTCTTTTTATATATTTGAAATTGCTATACTAGATGAACGCACTCGTCCACATGCGTTTCTTAAGTAATTTTTTATTAGTTTTAATTGGGAAAATGATTTTTCTGCTCCAGTGATTGCTGTCGTTATATAAGAAAAATAATGAAAGCTCTTAAAACGTCACTTGGGTATATATCATTCGAAAATCATTTCGACGGGTCGGCGAAGTATCTACCTAGCTTACGAAAAAACAATGTGGTGTTCATACAACAACAATAACAAAAACTATAGTTATTATTATTATTATTTTAAAATCTGAGCCGAGCGATGAATGGATTGATTTTTTATAATAATGTGTGCGTGTTTTCTTAAATTCATTTTTCTTCTTTTATCACATTTTGGGGCAGAAACAATGTCACCAGTCACCACACGGCACACACAATAAACTTATACTCTCACTTGGCCAATACCTTCAATGTATTTCATTGATATTAATTGGTTCGTAACAAAAAAATTCTTGTTTAATATTCTGTGTGAGTTCCACATGAACACGATCATGTTCAATGGGGCCATTATTCTGTTGAAATAAATAAAATCGTACTCATCTTTAATACGAAAAATAAGGAACAACATTTTACCGTGTAACGAAGAAATAATTTTATTATATAATCTCATGAAAACGAATGCATATAGTGCTTTACAATTTGGAATGCCGAAAAATGAAAATATTATGTGTTACAAAAAAAGTAGCAAAAAAAAGAAATAATTTAAATGCAAAAAAAAAGGCATCGGACAAGACGATGCGATGTGGGGGGTACGTGATGGCGAGTTGGTGGTGCTGATGATGTTGGTAACTGGTATATGGCCACTGGTCACCTCTACAACGTTCTCACGGGCTGTCCTGCGGGGCGGACGAGAGTCGCGGGCGAGTTTGCTCGAGACCGCTAAGACGACCATGGCAGCGGACGAAGCCCGGCCACGACGGCTGCGAGAGCGACGACGGTTGGCGACGAGAGGGCGAGAGGCTAGTGCGCGATGTCGTGCGCTGCTTGACGGTACTGCGGGTGCTGAAAACGACTGCTTGTGCCGGCAACGACGGTGACCTGCAAAGCTCGGAGGGGCGAGCTGGCGACTACGATCTCGGTGCAGCTGCGGAATTCAAAGCAGCTGAGTCCCGTTGCGACTCGGGATCAGTCCACTGGGAGAAAAGGGGAGAGAATCTGCAGACAGCTTCGCGACGCGCCGCTGTCCTGATAATCTCCGTGATTTTTGACCTGGCGTCTCCGTCGTCGTTTGCCGCAGCCGATGGCCACGGGGTCGCGCACCGCCAAACCCGACGAAACGTTTCGTTTCCTCGAGCCCGGCGCTGCTGACGTCCGTGGTGTTCCTAGCTACCCTGTAATCATAGTCATCCGTCACTCATCCGCCGTGAGCTCTGTGGTCTCCGTCGCCGCCGTCACGCGAGTCGCGCAGCACTGCGTTCGTCACTGAGCAGGTACCGTCGAGGACGGCGTCGTTGTCCGCGCCGGTACCGCTAACCTCCGACGTCGTGTTGTCGTCGCTCCCGGACCGAAGCAGCCGGGCGCCCGCCGCGCCGCCAGAGGGTCTCGCACTCTCGCGTGTCTCGGCGACCTCGAGCTCGCAACGTCCGCGACCCGTCGCGCTACCGCAGGATGGCCGGAGAACGCGTATCGGTGACTTACCGCCGATCACCTGCACCTGAATGTGCACTGCCGAGGAACCTATTACCTCGAAACCCCACACGTCGCCTCGCCTTGTCCGCTGCCCTCAGCCAGGGGGAAACTTTTGGACGGTTTCACTTCGGGGGACAACAACAGCGCAACACGCGTACGGTTCTCGTTATGCCTCTCCACGCAGAGGACACCAATCTCGCCGTTCCACTGCGCGGAGCTGCGCGTGTTTCTGTCTTGACCCCCGGGTCCAGCCAACCAATCAAGATCCCAATACTGTTTCTGACTTCAAGTCCTCTGGCCGGTGTGGCGCCCACCGCCTCGCCACCCAGCTCCTTATTCGCGGCTTCCTGCACCGGAGGCGCGACCACTACGACGTCGTCTACGATCGGTTCAACCGGTTCTGCCGTTTTGCCAGATTTGTCGACCGGTTGAAAGACGTTGAACGCGTCGTAGTGGTCGCGCCTCCGGTGCAGGAAGCCGCGAATAAGGAGCTGGGTGGCGAGGCGGTGGGCGCCACACCGGCCAGAGGACTTGAAGTCAGAAACAGTATTGGGATCTTGATTGGTTGTCGCATACGACAAAAGTCCTTCCAGGTCACCGATGGTAGGTTCCTCGTCGATGTCGTCTATTCGGCCAAGTTCTTCCTCCATAATCTCGTAGGTACTCGACGTTGCTTATTATCTTTCCCAGGATTTGCTTTATGGTTGTTTCCATTGCCTTTTCTTCGTTATGCGATGCAGCCATTTTTTTGTTCAGGTTTTTTTGTCCGCGTAAGGTGTCAGATACTCAGATGAGTTGCAAATGTGCCGATTTTCGTATTTCTTCCTGGGCCGTCGACGATGATTTAAAACAAACATCTTTTATTAGTAGCCAGCACATTATTATATTAATCAACCGGCACCAGCTGGATTTCGGGCCCGTTAATTTTTCCAAATGCCATTATTACGACTATTATTGGACATTGGTATACCAACTCTAACTGTATATACTTACACGGAGGTATACTATAATAATTGGATTATAATGTTTTAACGAGGATTTATAATATGTCGATCTGCATTATATTACTATACTGTCGTATATATATACTCGTTTTATACTTTTGTATGTACCTATAAGATTTTTAGATTCAGAACGGAACCCGACCAATGCGTATTGCGATTTTACAATTATTGTTTTTTGTGTATGTGTTGTGGTGTACCTATATTACGTTTTATAGTAGAAAAAATGCTTTGATCTACAACGTTGGGGATGATTTCAGATCAAGTTGCATCTAGTTGGTACTGGCACAGTACTGGGTATTTTAAAGGGCGAAATTGCAGAAAATTAAAAGTTCTTTTCTTAATAATAATATTAGGAAAAACGAGAAAAAAATGAGGGAACTTTTTTACGAGCATCTTCCATATTATATATTGTATAATTTTCAAATGGCTACCTATTTTAGAAGTTTTTAATTTTCTATTTTAGGTTCTGGCGATCTCTAAACTTAATTATTCTAATCACTATACTGTTTTTTAAATAAAAATGTGTTTGTAATTATTTTGTAATTACGAGTACTTATTTAAAGTTATTATTTGACTCAAGATTAAAGAAAATGTTATTGGAATGAATCACCTTAATATAGTATTAAATAAAATATTATTTAAACTGACTATTGACTATTATAAGCATTAAATATTTTAATACCTACCTACGCTAATATTGTTTTATAATATATTATTAATAGTTTCTCATTTAATTATATATATTAATCACATATTTGTGAAAAAAAATAACATCTAAAATATTGGTATAGTTTCATTTCAGTTTGATTTTTGTTAATATTTATGGATTTTTAAATAAAAAATTTAAAACAAAACTTTCCTGTTGAGTGAATGTCACAGTTTAGCTATGTTAACTCAATCTAAAATCATTACAGTTTATTGAGGCTAGTCATCCGCTCTTTACTTCGCATATATCGTATACTTTAGTTTTCCACTTCTTATTGGCTGTCAATCGTATAATTAATATATTTATGTAAGCCTCTTCTAATTATTAGACGTTGAGTTCCAAAATAAATGACATTAAATGGTATAATTAAATTACAATTATTTTATGATCTTGTATTTTAGTATTTATAACCATACAAAGGATGTATTAACTTTAAACATACGGTATAATACAATATGCAGCTCATAAGTTTTGACCAAAAGTTCAATCCTTAAACTCATGGTAAATTATATTAGTAAAATATGATTTAGTTTTGTTAAGAATGATTTTGATTAATTAATTTATAATTTAGGGTAAAACATTGTTGTGTATAGTATGTAAAGCCACACATCAAAATCAAATACAAACATTAAATATAAAAATCTTGATTTTAAATAATAAACTTATGTAATAATACATTTGCATTCGATAATAATGTTTTTAATGCACTTCAATGTGATAATGTTCCTTTGCTAGATAGACCCCATAAGATGGTATTAATTTCATTATGAGTTAAAAAATATCTAAGTATTTGACTCCATTCTTTTGGCAAAATGTTTTCAACAGAAATTTTAAATCCTGTAAGAAAAAGACAAATAAACAAATTATTTTTATTTTTAAGTAGGTATAAAATATTATATGTAGTATAGACTATAGGTACCAGTTTTATTTTAAATATTTGTATTATTATTAAATTAATTAATATACTAGTTTTGTTTTATTTACTTGAAATATTTTATATTTATTACTATAATATGTAGCAACTAGCAAGATTAAGAGGTACAAGCGATGCAATGTAAGTGGTGGTCGTGAGCAACGTTAGTTAAGTGACTTTTTTTTTGCTGCGAATAAATATTATATAAACGTTGCAAAATAAAAAACAGATTCATCTATCTTGGCTCATACTAATTAATATGAATAATTAATGATCGATTATTATAGAATCTATACTGAGAGCCCAATATCAGTTGGCATCTAGTATATTTAATTAATTGTTATTAATTGGTTAATTCACTCACAGACCTTTTTCCTGGATAAAATGATAAAAACAATACTGCAAACAATTATTATCCATCGATCTGCCGAATAAAAATAAAAAATAATAAATAATTAAGGATAACTTCCTCTCATTTTTTAAATTAATTAATATTAACTAGAGTGTACCGTTCAAAAGAATTCCCGTGCGCGTACTGGTAACACACACACCTTTTTGTTTTTATAATGTATACAAGAGTGTATCACCTATTATACACGTTGTGCAATAAATATACCTACATAAGCAATACAATATTTTAAATGTGTATGATCAAGAAGAGACCTATTATCACACCACGTAATGAATATTTATATTAACTTGGAAATTAGTTGGAATGGAAAAGGAATTATTCAAAAAGGTCTCTATACCATTGTTATTTATTGTTTTAGAATCCTGTTAGAAATATTAGGTATCCTTTGACAAGATAGTGTGTAGTGAATATTGAAAATAGAATATATTTACAATCTGTATTTTATATTTTATATAATTAATGAATACGCTTTAAAAGGAAATAAAATGATGCGGTCGCATGCCAACCAGTCGTTATTGATCAACAGAAAAAAATATTAACACTTTATGTTGGTTTTAAATTTGAATACATAATTATATTCTTTTATTCAACTTCTGTTTTGACAATAATTATAAAATATAAGTTTTAATATTGTTCCTAAAGATTGGTAAATGGTGTTAAGACCGTCTTCCAAATATTATAACTGTGACTTTGGTTTTACAACCTGCCCCTAAAATAATGTAATTTTTTTAGGCTGCGAACTATACAACAAAGTGGTTCCCAATAAGCTTTAAGCCACATACCCCTCGATAAAACTTAAATTTGAATGTGGACTAGGTGTAGAAATATTTATTTATAAAAGTAATTATTTTGAATGGTAGGTAGGTACTTTTATTGGATACACTTTAAAGATAGGACAATAGGAGTGTGTATTCATAGGTATTGTATTTTATAAACATGAATCATTTTATATTATATAAAACATCTTTATGTACTAGAAATATACATATAATAGTTGTTTATCATTATTTTCATTCAAACTAAAGATGTAGTCTTCTTTATAATATTGATTCTGTATTGTACATCTAAAAAACAAAAAATAAACAAAACATTTTACTAACACTCTTTTAACTTAGTTTTATGGGTGGTCTTTGAACTATATTTTACTGTCAGTTATTCTGTTTTTAAGTAAAAAATGTGTTAAAAATTGAAATGTTCTTAAATAAAATAAGCACTTTTTAAGATCATTCACACAAAGAGGGAATTGTCATGCAACAATATTTCTACTTTTTGCAATCAGTCGATAATTCGAGGACTGAATTATTCTTGCAACCGGTTAGGTAACTCTACTCTGTCTCACAAAATAAAGATACGGTTTTGCGAATTTAGGCTGTAATGTACAACCACCTTCGGACCGTTGAAGTGTTGCACGCACTTAATTATTACAAACATATTACGTAAAAAAGCTTGTGTACTGAACATTCATTAGCTTACTTTTCATAATGGTTTTCCTCTTTGTAGCATCAGTCGGGTGTTCTATACTTCTACCTGTAATATTAAAATATAATTATTTAGTTCACGGTTTAAATAAACTGTATTTCAAGTAAACAAACTATACTCTGTTCAGAAAGAGACTGCCCCTCGCAACAACAAAAACTGGTTCCCCCCATAGACTTTATACTAATAGACGGAACATACAGACGGGATGCGGGTGGATGGTGCGGTCTTTCCTAGCATGCCAGCAGTGATGCCATTCCTTGCGACCAAAAACATTGTTATTAACACTTACCATATTATAATTACAACTTCATTATTCTATACTAAATAGACAAAAGCCAAATAGACTTATAAATTATAACCAGCTAGACTATAATAGTTGTATTCTAAGTAGGTACTAGTAAGTAGTAGTATAAAATAAGTTTGGTCACTATTTTTATCATAAACATTGCAAATGACACACTTTCTAGTCATCTTAGTACAAACTTGAAAGTTGAAACTAAGTTAAACAATAAAAATATCGGCAAAACTCAAGAAAAACACTTGTTGAAACAGTTGAAAATTTCAAATCAGAACCAGAATTATAACAGTAATATACTATTGTGAGAGTATGCGGTGTGTTGATTAGTCACAGGCGAAACTGTGCAAGTAGAATTAAAAATTATTGTACAATCCGATAGGTCTTATACGCATGTGCGGTTTACAGTGTACTACCATGATCAGCGCCATCACGCTTGGACGCCGAAACTACAACCAAGTTCCATCTATTAGTATAAGGTCTATGGTTCCCCACGCTACACCCTGCCATTAGGAACCGGTTTCAATAGTATGGTGACTTGGAGGGATACGCAGAATCGGTGAGCTCTTTTGCAGAACAGAGTATAAGGAAGGCTCTTTGCAGTACGTTTATATTATTTCGAGTTCTCTACTTCCAAGGATATTTTATTATTTACTAATAATACTATAAGTAATTTTTGGTCTAAATAGTGTATTGAAAATTTAAATAAATAATAGCAAAAGGTTTAGAGCTTCAAATTTTGAAATGTCTAGGTACAATAAAATGTTTGTACATTAATATTTATAAATATGTAAAATAAAAAACAAAACCTAAGTAAATTTGGTAAAAAAAAACTTGAAGACGCATTGGAAGTAGCCAGTGACACTACTTCAGCTTTTATATTTAATAAATATTTTTTAATATTGAACTTACTTGTACATCATATTCAATTCCTTTGCTTTTCAATTTCTTTTGTAAAGATTGAATGCGTCTTTTTAATGCAGCCTTACTTTGTTTTTCTTGTGCAGGATCTAATGGTCTTTCCATTGCTTTTCTTTGTATCGACCTATTTTTTATTGTTAGAGGAATATTGTTTTTGTTGCAACGCCAAAATGTGTTACTTTTTACTTGGTTTGGTGCGAGGTATTTAGCTAAAAATATATAAATTATAAAAATACAAATTTACAATTGATTATTTTACAAGTGAGTTTTCTTACCAACAAGAATTTTTTTATGCATCAAATAGTTGTTCATGGTTTCTGCAACTACTTTGGCAACTTCTGGGTACAAAAACTCAACAAATGCGTATCCTCGTGCTTTGCCGGTTTTCTAAAGGTAGTTATTACTTATTATTATTAATAATGTAAATAAAAATCTAAACAAACCAATTAATTAAATTATCAGTGAGACAATTACCTTGCTTTTAGGAATGTTAATGTTGGTGACTTCACCAAATTGTGCAAAATAATGTTTCATTTCATTTTCGTAAAAACCGTGGGGGACATGCCCAAGATACACAACACCCCTATCATTGGATGTTTTGGTGGCTTTTTCTTTAGCCGGTTCGGTTTTGTTGAGCTAAATAAACATATTTACTTATTACTTAGACCCAATGCATTGATAATTTTTAAATTCAAAGTATTTATCGTTTAGATTTCAGATGAGTAAAATTGTAAAAATGTATACTAAATTATAGCCATCGATTAATATCTTAAATCATATGTATATATGATATAATATGATCTAAGATAAATATTATTTTCAATGTTTACTTACTTTTATAAAACCACTTTTAAACATATTTAAAGTTTTGATCAAAAGAGTATAGACTAAAAAGTAAAGACGTAAATTAAAGTAATTAAACCCTCGATGATCAGTGATCACGGATATCGTGGACCGCTTATTGACTGTCTGGAAGCTAGTAACAAGATAATATTATTATTTATTATAGGTTAGGTTACTATTTTTCAAGGAACATGTCATCTACAAACCGTGCTACAAACTTTAGGAACCATGCGTTTGAATGGTAAATAAATAATACAGTGTATTTTATAACATTAAACATTATATAATTATTTTTTATTGATAAGACGGTATGACGGTGTTTGAAATTTTAAAAATCGAATATGTTCCTGTATGAATGCAATACGAATACGATGAAATAGAAATGGATTCTAATTTCTCATAGATCTAACTGTTCATATTCTTGATGGGACCGTAAACAGTGTTATACGATGACAATTATTATATTAGGCTTGAGAAAACCATCGTTTGACCTAAGCGGAACAGTCGATGACCAATTCGGGCTCGAGCCGGCCTAAAATCTGAATCCCGCATTTTTCTGTCAGTCTATTAATAGTCGATCCAGGCAGCTCTTGTGTTTTGCAGAGACGTCGATTTACAACTCGCCGATTTCGGGACTCCTTCGCAATGGCGGTAAACTATATTTTATTCAGGCATACTATTTAAATATTTATGAGTGCATGTGTTAATAAATAATAGTCCCTTATTAAAGGTCACCTATTTATTGTATTTGCCATTTTTTGATTTTCTGAATGAGTATACTTACTTAAATATTTGTGAAGTATTGACTGTTAGAACAAGACACCTTAAAACATTATAATAATGACATTAAAGAAAAAAAGAGCTTTATAATTTTAATCTTTTTACTAATTGAACTTTTTGGTCTATCCTTCAGATCTAAACCCAATCTTTAATCAATGTATACTATAGTATGTGAATAATTTTTAGTATTTCTGTATTTGGTTTTCTATACTTTTGATTTCGGTAAATTATATTTAAAATAAAACCTAATTAACTGTTTAAAAAAATAAACTTATATTATTGTATCTTTACGGAGCTTTTGGTATATCAAATCTAACACCCTCAATAACTCAAATATATTTGTTTGTTTAGACTTTATTGGGTATACAATTAATTATTACAATGATCGCCATTAATCTAATACATCGTCTTAGTCATATCTATTCATTTGCTCGATGGACACTATGTTCCACAGGGTAAGTAGTATCACAGCTGTTTTAAAAAATTGAATTAGAGTAAAATATGTATTAATTTTGTCTGTAAGAATTTGACACTATAGTTTTATATTAATAATATTTTTTGTTTTAGACTTGTTCGTTACTTACACCCTACAGATAAAGAGCTTAGACTGTTATCAGGGCTAAAGAAAAAAGATTCAAAATTAAGTAAACGACCTATACATGCTCAAAATGATAATATTGATATATTTCAGATACCCAAAAGTTTAGACATTGAAGTGAGTGCCTAAGTTTTTTAGTAAATATTAAATAAATCCAAATAATCTTATTTAAGTTTAATTTTTACTAAATATTTTAGTTAGAGAGTCAACCCATTCAAGAACATGAAATATATCAGCTTAGATATTTTATGGAATATCAATGGCTAGTAAATTTCTCTTTATATGCAGCTTTAGTATATTTAAGTACTGAAATATACTCTTACTATTCACCAATCGATAATGAAATTAATCTTAGTATGCTATGGTGTTCAATCGTCATTGTTTTCGCATTGTATCCTTTTAAAGAATAAGTTCATAATTATTTAAAAATTGTTTTTCTTCCTGAATTTTTAAATTTTTAGCAAAATTCTTATGTCTCTGACTTTAGAATATTTTCGTGGTGGTTTTGAATCATCGGGTGAACGATCAACTGTAATAGTTGCAGCTTGTGTTCATTTAGTGATTGCTATGATTATTTTAGTCATAGACGAGTCCAAACTTGATGTTCGGTTGGATACTGCGTACAGAAGCTTTAATGAAACTTCAACAGCATTTTTAAACAACCATGGCTTATCTTCACAGTAATTATAAACATAATATCTGATATAAAATTTTTAACTAAATTTATTTCTGTTTTATATTTTTTAGGGGACCTGCATCAAAGTTGATAGTAAAATTTTTCCTAGCTTTATGGTGTGCAGTTACAGGGGCTATGTTTGTATTTCCAGGAATACGAACGGCTAAAATGCACTGGGATTGTCTTAGGTGATAAAATTTAAAATCATAATTGATTGTAATGATATAATAACCTTTTATATTTTTTTTTTTTTTTTTAGATATTATGAATGCAATGAGGTGCATGGCAAATATTTTTCATATAGTTCAACTTTCATCAAAGGCTTTATGAATTTTAGTTTAATAACTCATTTTTTGCTTGTTCTACTTTGGGTAAAACCAATAGCAGTGGATTTATTGACTGCAAAAAATCTATCCGGATTAAATAAACCATTGTAAATATATTAAAACGGACATTTGACTGTAATTACTCATTGTTATTTTAATTTTATTTTTTATAGGATGACATTAGAACAATTTGAGAGCTTAAGATGTTGGATGGTAGTATTAGTGGTATTTCAAAGATTATATTTGATGCCTACTTTTATGCAAGCTTATCTTAATATGGCTCATGAGCGTTTGGAACAACAAAAAAAAGAAGCAGGAAGAATTACCAATAAAGATTTACAAAAACAAGTATAGTTCATTGATTTTTATTTAAAAATATCTCTCTGTTTAAATTTACCGTTTGACTTAATTTCAAGGTTTCTGTGATTTTTTACTACACGTGTGTTGTGGTACTACAATATGTCATACCGCTCGTAATGATGTTGTTCTTTATATTCTTTTATAAAACATTAGGTAAACAATTGTCTTTATGCATAACACAAATTATGTTCATATATTATAAACATTTTGTAAAACAATTTTTCAGGCAATTTCAGTTGGGTTGAAGTTATTGTGAACTCTTCTCCAACAATAGATGATAGTAATCAACATTCATTACTTGAAACTAACCAGGCATATTTTTCTATTCAGTCATTAAAACAAGTAAACAATATTGACATTTTTATAACTATAAATTGTACTATAATATTATAATCTATTAGGTATTAACAGCAGATGTTTACCGAGGAATATTTGGCTTTGCTACGTGGTGGATATGTTTTTCATGGTTTCTATCTTTATCTGTTGGCATATTCTATCAATCTTACTTATCACCTAAGTAATTCTCTAATTAAGTGTCTTGATTTTAAACATGTAAATACAATTCCTAAACAAAATTTTTGTAAGAAAACAAAAAGGTGATTTTAAGTGTTTAATAATAGACATATTATTATATAAAGTTTGAAAGTCAGTCAATATTATGAATATTTAGTTTAATAGTTTTATTTTTATTTAACAATTAAATTAATTGTATATGTTTAAAACATAAGTCAAACTTTTATATATTTTATGATGTATACGTTTGTTGGTTTGATAAAATGTAACTTGTTCAATATATTTTAATTTTAAACATTATTCAATTATTATTTAATACAAAATAAAATGCATAATATAAAAATATTTACTATTCAAATTTTAATAGTAAATACTAAATAATATTAGTATAATTTTAAACTGTGTACTTGTGCATTTATAGAAGTTTCATTAGCTGGACCAATCGCTAAAACTGTAATTTGATTGTTTTCAGTAAAAGTTGCTGTTGGAATGTCAAAAAACTTGCATTGCTTTTGAATACACTCTAATGTTTTTAAATCTGGTGCACGTAAAACAACTCTAGCACATTTAGAGGGTAAATTGCGCAATTTAGTTTTATTGTACGCAATAACTGATACAACTGCACACTAAAACAACCATAATTTATTCGATTAAATATATTTAATAATATAGAAATAAAGATGTACTTCAAAAACAAATTACTTCAGTAACTTATCTTTTTATAATTATTATATTAAATAAAAAAAAAATACACATTCATAAGTTAAACAATAATAATTGTTAATACACTTCGAGGCTTTGGGTGAATAAATCAATTTCTTCACTTTCAGCGGGCCCTATTGCCATCACCGTTTTAGACCTTGGTGCGACCTGTGTACGACCTGCGTCTACTACTACATGGGTAGAGAATCCTCTTTCTATGGCCAATTGCTGGAATTCTAACATAGTTTCTTCATCTGCTACCTTGAATATATTCACTGTTTTATTGTTTGATTCCCAGCTATTTATTTCACTTGGTTTTAACCTCAAGCCTTCTTCATAACAGTGCACAATTGCATGTGAGCACTACATAATAATACAATTTTACTTTGTAAAACACTGTTAGTTTTAGGAGTAGAATATCAGTTAAGTGGTTGATAAACACTATTAGTTTGATTATTTATAAAATAGTAAAAAACAAAATTTAAACTTAGACAAGTATATTATTTAGATTAGTTCAAGTTATCATTGACTATTAAAGTATTAAACCAATACCATTTTACCCCACCATAGGTTTCTACTCTGTTCAAAATGAGATCAGTTCCCGGCGACTAGTTTTTGTTTGCGACGTTCAGACGTCGTCCACACTATGGTGGTGCTTTGAGTTGACAAAGTCACGCTCATTTGCACAACTTGGTTGCCCGGTGGCAGGTACTGAGCTCATTTTTAACACACCACAGAGTATACTTATACACGGTAATCAATTATTATAACGACAATTGTTTCATTATTTTAATCATACCAATTAAAATTTTTCAAATTAGTATACAAAATAGTGAACATCATTAGGACATAACTTCGAAACAAAAACCGTGCGCCAAATTCTGACTTCACCATCGTTTTTAGCGTACTTAACTGCATAAGTTTCAAAAAAAAAAGGGTGTCCGGTAAAGTAGAAAAGTTCCTACAATATATTATATATATATTATATATCGGATGTCTAAAACTCCAAAACTCTGTAAGTGTGAAGAACTCAGATGGTCCTCCAAAGAGGCTGTGTAATGTTTTAAATCTTATACACTTAATAAATAATAATTAAATGATAAACTCAAAAGGATTATTACTAATAACTAGGGTCCGGATTTGTATGCATTTACATATTTATATTGTGTATATTATGCAGTTGATAGTTAATAGTAAATAGTGAGATGTCAGAAATATGGATGATTATGTATCTGTGTAGCAGAGATTTCATAGAAATTACATCTTAAATTGGACCAAACATTTCAGTATGGCTCTGCCATATACCCTCAGGAATCAGAAAAAATAATTACCTATATATAATTTATAATGAAACAAAATTTGTCTCCCCCCGAAAACCCCCTAAATTAGAGTAAAATACATACATTTTAAACAAAATTTAAATCATTTGAATTCTAAAATATAATTTAATTCAAATTGTCTCACTTGTGCTGCAACTTTGCCTTTGCCCATTTTCAAATCGTGACGAACCAATAATGCCATTTTAAATTCTCCTGTTTTATTTGGTATCGATGTGGGTTGTTGTTGTTGACTTTTACCCACACTTTTTGCATCTTGATTTGTACATTTAGTTTTAAAAGCATAACTAATGACCATATTAAGAGCCAGACCAATCAGTACACCGACGATTAATCCGTCATACATTTTATCACTTGTAAAACTCATTTTAAAGACAGTATAAAAATATCACCGGTACTTTTATTTAAAGTAAATAGGTATATGAAACATTTCAAAGCATAATTTATTAATATCATTCAACTTTTCTACAGCATAAACCGAATAATATACGTAAAATCTAAATCATGTAGAACTGAGAAGTTGAGAACATTACAAATTATATTATTTAGTCGCTGTCGTCCAATCCCCTAAATAATACAAATAGATACATAGAATTATTATAGGTGGGAACCAATAAAAATTCAAAAATTCAAAGGTGATTACTATTCGATTGTTGATAAAATTATGATGATAGTGTTTATCAGTATTATCATAGAACAATATCACGGACCATGAACATTAGAGGAAGGACGCCGAACTGTGTATATAAAAGTGGTCCGGAATTATCGCATTCCGCCAGAATGCGCGTCGGACCGTAATGATGTCGTTTTTACATGTACAGCATAGGGAATTTATTGGTTTTTTAATATTATATTCTAAATGGTTTAACTTATGAATAATTACTATAGAACATTTTTTTAAAACCAAATTGCCCTCGATCGAATATATGTGTTTCCAATAATATACGACTTTTATAAAAAAAGATATAGTTGTTATCTCTTTTTATAAAAGTCGTATATTATTGGAAACACTTATATTCGATCGAGGGCAATTTGGTTTAAAAAAAATGTTTTATAGTAATTATTCATAAATTTCACCATTTAGATTATAATAATAAAAAACCATTAAATGTCCTGTGCTATACAATATGTAAAAACGACATCATTACGGTCCGACGCGCATTCTGGCGGAATGCGATAATTCCGGACCATGTTTTTACGCTTCGTTCTGCTGTGTTCGGCGTCCTTCCTCTAATGTTCATGTCACGGACTTAGATAGTACTTATCTTAGTCCGTGAACAATATATTATTATCACGGAAGAATATAACCTTAAATAATAAATAGTTTGATATTTTTGAAGAATTATATAATTATATATATATATAATACATAAATACATATATACTTGTATCAGACGTAGTACCTAATATTATTACTCTATGACCTAACCAAAGCGGTTTTGGAGTGGTATACGGTGGTAACAATGCATCAATAACGATATCCTAAATTTCCCAAATCCTAAATCGGATATCCAGCTATCCAAACTCCAACTTCCGAGTAAAGTAGTCAACTGACAACTATAGTAAACAGTAAACACCTAATACTAATCAAATTTCGAAATACAAATTTTTTTGAAATACCTAAGTTAATCCAGCGTAACTTATAGTTTAGTTAAAAATGTTTAACAATTTAGTTTACGTGTTGTAATTTTCAATACAATAAATTTAATATTAAAAAGGTTTTAAAATAATATTCTCATTTCTCATATTTTTAACGATATATTATAAATTAGGTAGAGCAATATGTCCAAAGAAGTAATGATCACTGCTCCCGCAACACCAGTTCAACAAGGCTTGTTCAGAAAACGAAGCAGTAGACCAGTGCACATCAAATCATGGACCATCATGTTGAACAAAAATGGGTTTGTCCGGTGTCATCTTCAGCATTGCCGATACATAGCTTATTGCATAGACGACATGAGAGAGCATTTCAAAACATGCCGGGGTGAAGTAGCCGGAAATTTTGTGTGCCCGACGTGTGGTGGTCAAACAACGTCGCAAGAAGCACTTGATTATCATAAACGAAACAATCATAAAGATTCTGATGTAATGTCAATTATTATAAAACCCACTCTCACTGAGATACAATTATCATTGTGGTCAACCGATATCAAGACTCGTGGATACACTCAATGTCTCATGCCTGATTGTCATTTTATTAGCTATAAAATTTCTGAGCTTGAGCAACATTATGAAAAGTGCCTGGGTGAAGATCCAGACACATCGTCTAAGTTTTTATGTCGTCATTGTAAAGGTTATACATCGTCACAACAAGCTCTCCAATTCCATCAAAACAATCACCATAAAGATTTACTGTTTCCAATAAAACAGGTAGGATTGTGTATTTTTTTAAATTATAATCAATACCTTCTACCTTCTATAAAATGATATATCTATGTCCTATTTACAATCTTACTAATTATAAATTAACAATTTAAATTATAGTTGTATTTTATTTTAATTTGTTTGGTCCACACAAGTCATTTATCCATTAAATTTTACTATTTTAGTTCCTGCAATGTCTACGACATAAAGAATCTGAAATGTGTTTCATATTTTATTCGCTTGTAAGATCAAATTATCTAACATTTACCTAATTTGAATATTTCTAAAAAAAATTCCCTGTATTTGTAATTAAAATAACTATGACGGTAATCAATCTAAAAGTACCAATATACTTATGTGAAATTTATTGTTATTTATTTCAGGAAAGTAAAGATGATTTTGATGAAGATAATAAAATTAAATCTTACCCAATGGGTCAGTATGGACATCCAACCTCAAGTACTACAAATCCTTCTAGCAAAATAGTAACATATTCTCAATGGAAAATGCAAGAAGATTTAGCCGACACAGAATCTATCTGTTCTGAGGTAAATGTTAACAATCCAACTGAAGCTCAAATTAAAGAATGGATAATAGGTTTAAAAAATGGTTATGTTCATTGCAATCACAATTCTTGCAAATACATGTCATTTGATGTGGACGATATGAATGATCATTTTGCTACATGCTTTGAACCATATCTTGACGATGAATTTGAATGTTCAATTTGTGGAGGTAAGACCACATCATCAAATAAACTAAAAACTCATCTTTTGCACCATCATGAAGAAGGTTATAAACACTTAACAGAGGAGGAGTGTGGTTTTAAATTAGTTGAAACTGAAGATGGCCTAGAGTTGCAGTCTGAAAATAAAGAACCTAAAAAACGTAAAACTGAGGAGGTAGATGATGAATACGAGGAAAAACATTCTGTCAAACGAAAGTCATATGATATACCTTATAACCATTTAACTAAATGGCGTGATGAATTGCTACGTAACAAATTTATAAGGTAAGTCAACATATTATCATTTTATCAATTTATTGTATCAATAATTCTAATTTATTTATTGTTGTTAGATGCACTGCTGCAGATTGCAGTTATTTAGCTTTGGATATGTTAGAAATGAAACAGCATTCAGATGAACATGTAGATAGTGTTTACTGGTCATTTAAAGATCGTAATTTAGAAGACAGAGTAGCAAACTACTGTGATGCATGCAATGGACATTTCAAAACCATAAAACATTTAGATGGCCATAAATTAGTATCACATAATAGTAGTGATACTTCTAATATAGATAGCTTGTTAGTAGAAAACAATGAAGAAAATATTGAAGATGATGAAGAAATTGAAGAAATTTTTTAAGTATTAATTTTGATCCAATTTGATATTCTCACATACCTACATTAAGATTGTAAATGCACATTGTGTGTTCAATTTAATCTCATATAGGCCAAAAGTTCAATATTATACCATTATTTTACTATTAAACTTATTTATGTTCATTTCATGTATCTTATTATTATTATTTTTTGTCAGTTTTGTAGTTTCTCAAAAACCAAAAACTAAACCAGATTTTGATAATTTATATATTTAATTTTTTTATAGCTTCAATTGTCTATTCAATTGTTTTTAATTATGCTGTTTGTTAGGAATCATGTTAGTTTCTTCAACCAATCGCTTAGTACATAACTTTTGTAATTATCGAAACCATATTAATAAAATATGCATTGTACATTTTGTGTCTGATTATAAATATTTTGTATTGTTCTAAATAAATGCAGAGTAATTTGTATAACCTATTACAATAATTTTCACAGTTAATTTGTGATATTTAAAAAAAAATATTAATTATATTGTTTTTTAAATAATTTTTAACACTTAATTTCTGTACAAATTATTTTCAAAATGATAAAAATTGACAGAAATTGTACTTAGAATGTATACAATTTATAAATCAGTAAATTATGATCTAATTTTATAATTTCTTGTGTAAATTATTTAATTTGATCACGGTAAGATGATACAACAGTTAATAATAATAAACAATCAACAATAGCTAGTTAACCATACTGAAAATAAACATGTTTTTTGGTACCAATGGTAGTGTAATAGCTTTCTTTACTATAATTATTTGATTTTCATTAATTTAAGCATTGTTAAAAAAATTCAAAATACCAATTATGTTATGTGGTTATTTAAATTGTAATTATTGGTACTTTTCTGTCATCGTGCCTAACAACCATAATACATACAGAGACCAGGATATTGTGTCACTCGCTCACTGCGTTTGTTCGAACAATTTAAATCGAAAACCTCACTCGATTTGTTATGATATAAAACCGTCTTGAGTGGGTCTCATAATAACCTTAACCTTACCGTGGAGGTATGTTTTAGATATAAATTTTCTGATCAAATGCATCGAACAAATGACCACGTCGCTCTCGGGTCTATATTATATGCTTTTAAACATTTTATCTTTACTCGAAGATCTAACCCAAGGTGCCACGTTTTGACTGTAGTGTTCATACAAAATCGAGGGATGTTTTTGTTTTAAATTATCCGAGCGAGTGACTCTGACGGGTCTATATCTGGTAATAGCGATAACCGAAATGAACCTTATTTATTTATATAATCAGTGAAAAAATTTCACATCGTTTTGTTAAATCATATTTCTACCGCATCGTCCACCACATATAGTGCTCTGACTAGCTTTCCAGTGTAATTTTGCAATTTCCAATACAAAGTACAACAAATCAATGTATTTACACAAAAATTATGCTTACACAATTTTACACATACAGAATATCGTCCGTCATCCATACACAATTGATTTGATGCACACATTACACAAATTGGTAATTGGTAGGTATGTTACCCTACGTAAAGCATGTTGACAATCTACTGACTAATCTACAATTGTAAATCGTGTAGTTTGGGTCAGGCAATTTTCACCAATTATTTACCTATATTGGTTGCAGTGTTGGGAAAGTTCCTTTTAAAAAGGAACTCGTTCCCGTTCCTCGTTCCTACTGTAAGAAAGGAACTCGTTCCCGTTCCTCTTTCCTGTCCCGAAAAAAGAACGCGTTCCCGTTCCTTTTTAAAAAGGAACGCGTTCCCGTTCCTTCATGTTCCTTTTTTTGCAATTTGAGTGGTGGTCAATGGTATATTTTGCGAACAATTTTTAAGTCAGAAATAATCGAACCGAGAGAGTTAACCGATTATTTCTGACTTAAAAATTTTTCGCAAAAAACACCATTGACCACCACTGAAATCGGTTAACTCACTCCTTTCTAGGAGCACCGATTTTTAACAAAAATGATTTGTCATAGATTTTTTTGTTATAATTCAAAAGTTGTATAGCGTAGACTTTTTTAGATTTTTTTTTTCATTATTTGAGGAACGGAAATTTTCGTTCAAGTTCCTTCAAAATAGGAACTCGTTCCCGTTCCTCGTTCCTATATTTTAAATGGAACGCGTTCCGAGCTTCGTTCCTATAAAAGGAACGCGTTCCTTCCCAACACTGATTGGTTGACGGAAAACATAAAAAAACCAGAACAGAATAAAAACTCCAATGAATAAACACACCCTGATAAAAAAGCCCACTGAAATAAAAGTCCACATGAGTACCTACCATACAATTATACTATTTTTATTACTCTACTGTTGATAAATATTTTGAAATTTTATGAAAAGTAAAGACGTTTTCTTAGTTTGGTACAATGGAGTTGTTATACATATACCTAGGTAGGTACTCGTATAGTTGTATCTAATATCAAAACCTAAAACCATTACATAGATATTATGATACAACTTGAACAACGAAAAAGAAACGTAAAGCTCATATAGGTACAAGGCCGGATTGGCCAAATTAGGCCCACCGAGTTTTCCGTACTTAATACAAACTGGCGGCCATTGTGGACGTTCTTATTCTGTGCATTGTTTTTTTTTATTTTATTGTCTCCATTTCTTCAACCTTTAACTTTTAACATATTTTAAGTCGGTGCGGCCCCTCATGACTTGAACGGCCGAAAATTGTTACGGCCCACCGAGTTTTAATCGGTAACTCGCCGAACCAATCCGGCCATGGGCCTGAGCTCATATAATTTAAGTTTTGAAGCCAATTTAGAGGATGAAATGGAGAATTGTTAATTTAATGATGAACTGTATATTTTTTCGGTGGTTTTTCTGTGTGTATTTTTTCCGTGATTCGTGTGTATATTAGCAATTTCTAGAGTCGATATAAATATATTATAATTGTCATGATATTTTCACTATTTTTAAGAAATTTAAAGTCATTCGACATTCACATTTTTTGGGAGGTTCCTCATAAGTCAGGACTTTTCAACCTTGTTAGTCAGCGGGCCACCTATTATTTTTAACAAATCTTGATGGCCGCATTTGTAGTTAATAAAAACTTGTACTTATTAAATTATAAAAATCTATTAAAAAATACATACCTAGGTAGATTGTAGGTACTAGAAAATAAATACAAGGGCTGAAGGGCCTCAAATAAAAACAAAGGAGGTGGTGGGTAGTGGGTTAAAGATCCATGTTGTATATTTTTACAGAAATTAATAAAACATCGAAAATACAGTCACGCATTTTTTTTTAGCCTTGGAAGTTTAAATTTTACAAAAATGATTAAAAAATGATAAGTATATAAGGTAGTTAGAAATAGGTAGGTACTTACATAACATTTTTAATTTTAATAGATGTCTAAGACTTAAAATGTTATATTTTTTAAATGAGTAGGTGCCGTAAATCAAATTATATTTTTACTAGGGTTTGAAGATAGACATTAGATAATAGATACCGTATATTCAACCGTAAATTAACAAATTCTCATATCTCTACCTAACGATTTTCTTATTTTGTTGCTATTCAAAAACTAATACTTAGGGCCGTTCTTACGACGTCCGGTTAAAGTTAACCGACACTTAACCGGAAGAATTCTGCCGGTAATAAAATCTGTTATCAGTCGGTTAGCGTTAACCGACACTTTACCGGACATTGTAAGAACGGCCCTTAACCGTATAGATACTTGAAATATACACTAAATGTTTATTTTATCATTTCAAAATATTTTGACTCGTTTTGAACTGTTAACGGATATTTTCAATTTTTTTAGTTTTTTTTCTATAAATTATATTATATTAATATTTATGGGGTGAACAAATTGTGAAGAACTCATGGACCAGGTCCATGTGAGCTTTGCCCCCTCCCATTCTTTCATAGATATTCGTTATAATAAGTTAACACTAAGTAGGTTTATAATTGATTTTCAGAGTAGATAGGTACTTAAGCCCTCTTGGCAGTTGGCACCCATCTATGGTTGTGCAAAATGCCAATGGTAGTAATACTAACAAAAAGAAAATTATCAATTCACATTTCTCAATACTGCAAATTACAATGCATTTTACAAATTATAAATATTAAGGACTAACGTTATAATTTGGCTTTAAAAAGCATTATATGAAAACGAATAATAGGTACGTAAGATATAAATACTTTTTTTAATTTTTAGAAATAACTTATGACTCTTATGAGAAATCTTGTGTTGAAATTTCAAACATTACCTAGGTGCAAAAAATAAAAAAATAAAAAAAAAACTTACCTTGGGTATCACAAATATTTACTATCCAAAAGTACCAAAAATGATCCAAAATATTTTGAAAATTATATCATGTCTAGTAAATGGTAATATGAATATTTTATAAATTCATAAATTTCAACAAAAAGACAAAATCGGTTTTATCAAAAACTGGTTCTGCATAAACAATCCTGTTTTTTTTCTAATTTTTGTTTGTTTTTCTAGATTATTTTGAAAAATACTATGCATTTACTATTAGTCCCACTTTTTTTTTATTCCGTTCAAAAACAAGGAACAGATGGGAACTGTTCACCACAATACTGCACCAAAAGTATAGTCCCCTATTAACCAACTAGATCCAATTTGCTATCAAAAACCAGTCAATCACGATCATATTAATACCTATGTATGCTTAATTACGTATATGTTAATAAGTCGATAACAATAATATGACAAAATAAAAGGATAACAAAAATGTTTTGAGATAAATCTTTATTTAACGTTTGACAATCCAGTCGTCAAAATTTAAATTTCAATAGGTCTTTAAAAATGTTTTTGGCTTTACGCTAAACTTTAAATTTCAAATAACATACGAGGGTTCAAAATACGTATTTTCAAGAATACACGTCTTACCACACTAGCTTTACTCTTTGAAAAATTTGGTAGGAAAATACTAAATAGGTTCCCGGATAAATAATTTACACGATGAAAAGTTGTGATAAATTATACAACCAATCAAAACCTATACAGATAAAAAAAAATGTTCAAGAAAAAATGTATTAGCATGAACAGACACGAGGCAAGACAGTCGACAGAGATACATTGTTAGACGTAGGTACCCTATACATTATTATAGCGTTATAATTTTTGTTACGCAATTTTGTTCGACTTGTTCGAATGTGTACATATTATATATTAATGTATTAGACATTTAGGCTGCATACAATTATTGCAGTGTATTCATGGTCTTATCAATTGTATTTTAAAACGCATTGGGTGAGTCTAATCGAAAATAATATAATTTAACCCAAGATCGGCATTGAAATAACCGAGCATAATATTAAAAAAATTCACACTTGAATATTTTTTAATATTGACATTGATCGTTTTTATTTTATATTCTGAACGGAGTGTAGCATGAATTGATTTTACAATGTGTACCTATTTATTTATTTTTTGTGTCATCACGTTTTGGATTAGGTCTAAATTCAAGGCCGTATTTAGGGGAGGGGGGTACTGCCCCGATCTGTCAATAATTTAAAATTGTTATTGTTTTAGTCCTGTCATAACTCCCATTATCTTATTAATTCCTACTATAAATATTATGCTTTTATATTTTATAATTTTGTACTGTGATATTTATTATAATTTATCAATATTGAATAATTAAATGACACAAAGACCCACACTATGCTACCCACCACCATATTACCATTGATTATAAATACTAGTGCTATACCTATAGGTACAATGATATTAATTAAAACAATTTTAGCTCAAGTTCATACACCAACACACAATTTGTAATTATTCATAATTTTAAAGTTATAAATTATGTTATTGTATAATATTATTTATTATAAAGTTAATATTTATTTAAAATTTTTTTTTTTGTGTCCGTCATCACTCATCACCTTTTAGGACAGTAAAACTGATTCAATTTTCTTCATCATAATCTTGTTTGATGGAAAAGTGAATGTAGTTGGTGCATTCAGGAGGTAAAAGTTTAAATTTCCTAGTAGTTTTCAAAATCGCAGGTTAAGACAAAAAAAAAATTAAGAAAAACGGTATTTTTACGGAAAATCATGTAAATTTGGCCTCCTGAGGGGGGTATTCCCCTATGCCACCCCCGGTAGATACGCCATTGGACTGACCGTCTTCGCTCAGAATCTTTTTTCGTATACAATGATATTATAACATTGAGTTCAAATATAACATCATCCATTAGTCATTACTCATTACAGAGACCCACTTGTAACCTACTGTACAGCAGAGTAAGTATTTTGATAAAACTCACCAAAATCACGATAATGTGTAAACTATTTTGAGTTTGATTGATTTTTCATTGAGTTTTCGATTGTAAGAAATACATAAAAAATGTTCTATGTATATCTCAGATTTGAATATTCAAAATATATCCCCATAAGTTTTCTTTCCATTAACAAAAAAAAAAGTTATTTGAAAAGAAAGTCAAATGAATATTTTATGAGCGTTTGAAGTTTTATTACGGATATTCAATTATTCACCCGTAGACTAACGAATTATCATCGAACCATTTTCATATTTTGTTGTAGTTAAAAAACGAATGACTTGTAATTTTTACCAAATGTTTATTTTATCATTTTCCATATAGGTATTATAGAATTTTCAAAATGTTTTGAATCGTTTTGAGGTATTTATATATGCATTTAAAATTTTTTTTAATTTATTTTCTATAAAAATCAATAAAAATGTTTCTATACTTATATCTAAAATTTGAATTTAAGTTATAATAATAGCAGTTGGAAAATATTAAAAATACGTATAATTTTCAAAATATTTTGGGTCTTTTAAGCTGTCTATTTAAAATTTTTTTATGTTGTCAAAACATGGGTTCTTGTTCAAAAAGATTGAAAATGCAATACAAGACTTCTCAAAAGTTCGTTCTTGGAGAAATTTGGAAATTATTCTAATTAAATTAATATAGAAAATACATTTGCACTGTTCCTATAGTTTCTTAAGTGTTTTTAATTCAAATTTTGAGGAAATTGGATATTTGACGAAAAATAATGATTTTATCTCTTAAGATTTTAGTAAGTTGGTATCTATTTAATTTGTCTGTTTCGTTATAAAAAAAAAAAATGTTTAAATATTCGCATTATTATTGTAATATAATATATTATAATTTATAATATTAAATATTATCTATACTTTTAGCGTTTCCGCATTGCGCATGAAGTGGGTTACTGATGTATTGTATTCATATTTTTATATTTATGAAGATAATTATTTTGCAATAGTAAATTGAGGTAAAATGTTATCAACACAATCATTTTAGAATATGTGTATTGTGTAGTGACTAGTTGTAGGTCGTAGCCACTCGTAGGTATAAAAATGTGTACACGTATATACTCGAATAAACATTATTTCCATTGAAATAATTATGATTATTTTATAATCAAATAAATGGAAAAAAATTGTTTGCCAGTTTTCGTGGCTATACCTAGATATAATAATATTAATAACGGCATTATAATATTACAATATTTATGATAGGTACCTACTTATAATATATTTATATATATGAGTACACAATTTTATGATACCAACGGTATATCTGTTCAGGTTGGAAATGGCTTTTATAATGCATATATAAATACATAATATTATGATAAAATATATTTTAGGTGTACATTAGGTTATAGCCTTATAGGTAGATCGGTAGATGGCGTAGGTCGTAGGTAGTCATAAACCATATGCGTATTTCGGTTTACACATTACACAATACCTACCTATATTTTAACTTTTGTCCATAGGTTATCGGAGCATAATACGTAAATTGCATGCCAATAAGACACAGAAAAGCACACCCTGTCCAGCTTCCACTTCCCTCAAATGGCGTCCCAGGAGAAGAGAATTGGAACATAATATCTCAGGACTCAGACACATCTCAGAATCTCTCGACCTGCAGGACCCAAGCAACATCTTCAAAATAAATGCTGGATTTTCTAATAATAATAACATTATATCATCTGATATAGGTACCTACATTTCCGTAAGGTTGTCTTCTTGACTTCGATCAATCAATCCATATGCCAATTTTTCGGAAATTGGTTTTTAGAATTTACAAAAAGTCATTAAAATATTATGTATTTTACATATTATATTTTATAACGTATTAACCTTCAAGCAGCCCCCCACTTTGTCCAATCAATTCAAAAAATTCGAGAATTCTAGAAACCTGCAGTTTGCTATCTTAAGTATAAGTTTAGAATAAAATCTTAAATTACTGTAGTATTCGTACTTGTTTTATCTACAATTGTATTGATTATTTTACATAATATTAAATTGTAATATTATTATAAAATTACTTTCATATCAATGTATCAGAGTCGAGAGTATTATTAAATTAAATTATGAAAATATAATTTTTATTTGTTGGTATTAAGTATAATAATGGTAGCTAAATATTAGTACAGAGTACACACTACACAGTTATACCTATAGTACCTACTACCTACCTATTATTGATGTCATACATACAATTTATACGAAACTGGAGTTATTGGTATTTATAATGAGACAAATTACAATTACCTGTATAACCCTTGTAAATAAAGAGAGAAAATATTTTATATCTCAGAGAACCTATTTACCTTTACAACCATTTTATTCTCTTGAACTGAAATATTTTTGTTTTAATTTTTATATTTTCCAAAAGTTAATTTCTGTCTATTTTTATTAAGTACTAAAGTATGTATACATTATTTGGGGAATATATACCTACCTAATATCCGTCGTGTACTCGTGTGTGTATCTATTTGTATGTACTCTTTGTAATAAACAGAAATTAACATTTTAAAAAGTTAAAATAGGGTCGCCGCGCCGTTTTAATATGTGAGACAGTGAGTGGCTATAAGGCTGTACCCGCACTCTTTGGTACCTATATTCTTAGGTTAAAGTCTGCAGACGCTTAAAAACCTTAACAATTTTCTGTTTAAGTGTATACTACTGTAATGAAGGTATTCATCGGGATCTGGGGAAATTAATATTGTAGCTTTAATTATAACACGATATGATAAAAAAAAAATAATCACAGATATTTGCAAAATGTTATAACTTATAATCAAATTGTATCAACCAAGGTCATTTTAACTCGTGATATCGGTGTTAATGTAACTTATAATCTCCAGTACTAAAATAATATAATTAATAAATATAAAAACTAAAGTCATTGCCCGACTATGCTATATTGCCACGTCGATACATCGAATAACGAATTTCTACAAAGAAATTTGGATATTTTTATTATTTATCTTCGTATTCCGGTACCATGAAAATAATAAATTTCAATTATTATTGTAATCACATTTACGACGCACTACCATAATTAGTACTTAGTCTGTTTAATGTGTTATGTAGGTAATATTAATTATAAACTATAGAAACGAAATTAAATTGTTTTATTGAAATTTCATAGAGAAAGAAGATTCTATAGAAATTACGGGCCCTAATGGGTACTAAATTATAAGCCAATCTGGAGTTTTTTAGGGGACCTCTAGAAATTGTAATTGCGTGAGGACAATTGGACCCCTGCCCCACCTCTTCCCTATGAAAGGCCCTGAGTGGCACACACGAAGCCGCGAAGAGATAATGAGTGTGTACCAATAATTGTGGCTATATCTAAATGACTAAATTTTAATACTGCATGAAGGAAATTGTACATCATAAGTTATTGGAAAAAATAAGCACGGCGTGACACCGTCACTAAGACCAATTTTTTAGGTGAGGAAGGGGATCTCATGTTTTCTCCTTATTAATCTGTGTGGACATTTTCCCTATACCCTTCTACTAGTTGGTATATTTTCAAATAGCTTGTTTTAAATGTAAATGTACACAAATATTTATCCAAACATCCAGTATATGATTCATGATTCGCCAAGCAAACACAATCCTATTTTAGATTCTGAGAGAAGCGATACAATGCGATGTGTGTTTTTTAATTTGTTTGTGTCTGTATATTCAAAAAGTAGTTTTAAACTAGTTGGTACTTTTGATAGGGTCATAATTGAAAATTCCCAGTACTTTTAAAATATATTATAATATTATGTAAAAAAAAAAAAATATATTTAGAATAATAACCAGAATTTTTTCAAATTGTTTTTTCTAGTAACCACTAACAAGTTTGTATATATAATACATAGGTACTTTAATAGCAATAATATCATAAAATATAACGAATAATGAAAGATGACAGACCGTATTTGATCAGTACCTATCCTTTTACGTATACCTACGATAATTTGATATCGTTGAATTCAAATTTAACAAATCCATTACAGTAACCCACGTCCCATTCTATACACCTACTTAACAGCAAAGCGGTACCCTCCCTATACCGACTTGCCCACCTTTTTTTCTTTTTAATAGGTATTTATTCAAATTCTGATTATTGGAATATTTAAATAATATGTTGAAGGTCAAAGGAACATATTATTCATAATTATTTAGATTTTTATGTTTAAAATCAGTTAATTTATTTACAGTAAAAAAGGGTGCTTCTCATTTAAAATAAAAATGTTATCACCACGGAACACTTCTTGGTACAAAAAATCAAAATATTTGCCAAGTTTGAAAAATGGACTTTTAGCATAGATACTCGTCAGCCAAATAGCCAATTCGATGCCTCATTGAAGAAAATATTTTTGTGACTTATTATTCAATATTAAATATTATAATATATATTTGGGAAGCTAAATCCTCCTTTCCCCAAGATGTCAAATAGTCTTACTGCTTATGGAATTCTTCTATACGACTATACACATTTAATCCAAATCTTCCAAATCTTCTGAATAGGTTAAGATCATATTTGTTAGACCTAAGCTCAACATATTACAGATAAAACGCATTCACCTAAAATCGTTTTGTATGGTTTTTGAATAATCTTAAAGTAAAATCACCAATTACAAAAATTATAGAGGAAAATATTTTTGAGGATTTAACATATCGGTTTTATATTTTATTGTTATTTAACTTTGTATTCAACTTTCAAAATAAAAAAAAAACTGTAAATTTAAATTATGTTTAAATTGCTTTGAAACAATATTCAGATAAATCGATAAGTTATACCCTAAAAAATATGATTTGCTATCGTTTTGCAATGGGTAATTTTATTCAAAAACAATAGAAAAAATGATTCTGCGTAAATGCATTTTTTTTCTATGTTGCGCTTGGGCCATAGAGAGAAAACAAACAGTGGGCTGGCACCCTCTTAAAGACTACCTATATTGTCTATTGATAACCTTATTAATTATCATAGGTACTATTATATAGTATAACACTATAACAATATACGATGTACCTGCACCAGTGGCGCCCAAGATATATTTTTCAGGTGTAGCAAGAAAGCATTTTACCCACCCACCCACCCCCTCAAAACTCAAAATTATATTATTTAATACATTTTATCATATTTGTTTTGATAATATTAGTAAATATTAAGGTATCAACCAATATAATCTGTGATTAATTATGAACATATTTCAAGTTTATTATTTTTTGTTATTATACCTATCCACCCCTTATTTTCAAGGTGTAGCGACCGCTACACTTAGAAATAGGGTTGGGCGCCACTGACCTGCACAGTACAATATACTACACATAATATATTAATTTTGATACATCGCCTATACAGCAGTACCTACATCAATATTGTAAATCATATACCGCATACGGATTCCGTTATATGTCCAAATGACCTATTTAAATACAATTCCCATGAACCCGAAACTACTAAAACGAGTTGTCTGAGTTAGAATGCCTACCTATAATTACTATTATAAATAAGCTATAGAGAAATAATTTGTATCATTATTATTACCTAAGATAAATATCGGTTTAAATGCCAATTTTTTTTAAATATACATACCTACAATACATGCAAAATATAACTTATTATAATAAGTTACCTACCTATATTATTTAAGCTATAGTATTATACTGGACAATGCAATTAATATATTATAAAAGACATTAGTTTTGAGTATGATATCTAGGTACATAATTAAGTATATTATGATATTGATATAGGTATACCTGGTACATGTTATTTAGTTATTAAATTAAATTATTCTTACTAATTTCTTTAATAATTGGTTGTATGGCTTGCTTATTGGTCGTCTCGTCGTGCCCTATAATGACTAATGGTGGCGATACTCTGGAGTATTTTGATTTCTGACAGCTGCTGTTTGTTGGAACTAAGCACTCACCGAGGAGATGCTTGAAAATTATTGATATTTTTAATTTGATCAAATACTATTTACTTATTTCTTATATTATAGTTGTATAATATAGCAACCACGATTATTGTAGCCTGTAGGTACCTATTAGTACCTACCTAATCAAAATTTATTTTTGATTTCTTAGACTATGACATTATACAGTATAATGTTAAACATATCAGTTGTGGATTAATTAAGAGTGATTCTCCAAGCCCCTCCCCTTAAAATGTAATAGTTAATCTATTAAAATTCCGATTTTAAAGTTAGGTACCTGTACTTATAAATACTTTATTTATTATTTTCAGATACTTAGATTTGTTATGCCATTTAATAATTGTCCTGAATTTATCCAGATTTGTTTTTTCCAATGAAAACTATATAGCTACCTTTTTTACTGAAAATTGTTGAGCATTAGATTTTTTTTAAATGTATGTATCCTAATCGAAATTTGAACGAATAGTTTCCGAGTTGTTAAACTTTATGGTCTAAATATTATGATACTTCTTGAAATTTCAAATTAGTTTTACAGAGTTGCGATGAAATATTAAGTCTAGTGTAGGAATTTATGAGAATCAATATTTTTTACAAATGTGAAATACTATTATGCTAATGTTAAATGTATTAATGTTAATTAGTAATTATTACTATATATGTATAATTTTCAAATTATCATTGTCATCATATATATTTTGAACCTATTATCATATATTTATATGGATTAGTACCTAACCTTATATTTAGTAAAAGTACAAAGTATCTACACGGTTTTATAACTCAAAAACGGCTTGTTAAAATTCCGATTTAAATACATTACAATATAAAAATAAAATAATCTGCTGACTGTTTACAGTATAAAGGGTGGTTCTCATTTGAAAAATGGTGGGTAAGTGGATGTCACTTTGCTTTGAAGTAGGTTATAAGTGGGTCACCGTAATGGCTGGTGTTAAATTTGAATTCAATGACATAATATCATTGTATATAGGAAAAACGATTCTGAGCGAAAAAGGTCAGTCAGCCTTTGGTATTATATTTATTTAAATTTTCAATCCTTAGCTTTAAAAGTTGAACATTTTATACATTTTTAAAATTCGAACATTAAAAGCTTATAAAAAAAATTGTGTCAATGTGTTTTTAATATTTTTAACTATTGTAATAATATATCAGGAGCCTTCCATTAAATTTTCACGCTCTTTTACCCAACAAATACAATTTTATTGATATTTATAGAAAAAAAAACTAAAAAAATTGAAAACTGACAATATCCGTAAACAGCTCAAAACAAGTCAAAATATTATCAAAAATGTATGGTGTATATAAAATGAGAATATAAACATTCAGCAAAATTTTCGTATATCTACAGTTATTCGTTTTTGAATTACAACAAAATAACAAAATCGCTACATGAGAAATCGAGTGAATATCCAATATTATAAAAATATGAATTTCAAACACTCATAAAAATTTACCATGATTTGCTTGTAGTCATTTTTTTTTTGATAAACGTAGACAAACTTATGAGAAATCTTGAATATCATTTTCAAATCTTAGTTTTAAAAAGAAAAATTTTTATGAATTCTCAACTCAAAATAATTTTCTAATTTTCGTGATTTTTCAGTATTTTGTCAAGATTTGAACTTTAAATGCTTATAAATAAAAACTGTGACTAAGGATTTTTAATATTTTTCAAAGGTCATTGTAACAATATAGTAGGAGCCTTGTATTAAATTTTCAAGCTTTTTTACCCAACAAATAAAGTTTTATTGACATTCATTGAACTAAGACTAATAAAATTGAAAGCTGAACATTTTCATGTATAAGCGTTCATTAGTTTTAGAGTTACACCAAAAACCGAAATCGATTTTCTGGAAAACCGATTTTGCTTAAAAATTCCATTTTTTCCTTAATTTTTATGTTGTTTTTCCCCCGCTTTTGAATACCATTGGGAACTTTAAAATTTAACCTCCCGAATGCACCAAAAATATTCACTTTCAAATCGAACAAGATACTGAAGTTGAAAATCGAAGCATTATTTCAACTACTTATTGTGTACACCAAAAAATTTTAAAATTTAAAAAAAACACACATCATTGTAAAATCAATACATTCATCGTTTCACTCGGAATCTAAAATAAGGTTGTATCGACTCTGGACACTCTTTAAATGGCATTCAAATCTAAGTAAGTATTAGAAAATGTAATTTTTAAGCATATCCTTAAAAATTATACAAATATCAAAATTTGAATAAACTATTTTCATTGTTATAAAAGAAAAAATGGAGGTGAATATGCTCAGTGAATCTGTTATTTAGTATAGCCAATTAATCGATAATAAAATATTTAATGTTCGTACTTTTCTATACATTATAAAATATATAATAATACATTATATATAGCACTATTATAGATAGTCTGCCTGAGTGCGTTGTTATTAAAATACATTTGTTACCTATTAAATGACTATATTTTATGCAAAATATGGGCATCATACATATTAGTTTCTACAGTAAATTTATTGTCATTTTTCTAATAATTTCTATTCATATGCAATTTATTATTTTACGAACTTAATCTATTTAACGGTTAACCTTCATAAAAAAATATAAATTGTTTAGGACATTTTGCAATTTTTTCGTATTTATTAATCTGCCTATATAGTAGGTAATATATATAGCTAGTTTATAATTACAGTAACAGCTTTTGCTCATGAAATAAAATTTGTATGTTCTTACAGGGTGATTCACCAATCATGCTCGCCCCCACTTTTTCCTTTAATTATGAATTCATCGAAATTCTGATTTAAAATTATGTTGTAATTACTAAAGGGTTACTGTTTGTACTCCTGTGGGGATACAAACTTCTGTTTTTCAAATGAGAACCTCCTTTTTTATTGTAAATTACTGTGGATAATTTTTTTTAAATATATGTACCTTATTCAAAATTCGAATGAATTTTTTTAGTTAGGTATTAAAATGTTTGTACAAAGAATAATAGTCCTTAAAAATGGAACTACCTAGTATTTATTATACCTGGCCACCTGGGCCATTCCTACATGGCTACATATTTTTAATGTATAGTAGATAAATATTAATGACTAAAATTGTATATTATACTATTAGCCATTAGGCACTCTGCCTGAGTGCGTTATTATATACATTTGTTACCTATTAAATTACTTCATTTTATGCAAAATATGGGCATCATGCGTTAATTTCTACAGTAAATTTATAGTAATTTTTCTAATTATTACTATTCGTATGCAATTTATTATTTTACGAACTTAATCTATTTAATGGTTAACCTTCATAAATAAAATATAAATTGTCTATTAAATTTTGCAATTTTGTCGTATTCATTTATGTGCCTATTGCCTATGGTATAGGCTGTAGGCAATAATATATAATAGGTATAGTTTATAATTACAGTTACAACTTTTGGTCATGAAATGAATTTTTATGTTCTTACAGGGTGATTCACCAAGCATGCTCGGCCCCATTTTTTCTTTAATTATGAATTCATCGAAATTCTGATTTTTAGAATTTTTAAATATACTAATTCAATTTTTTTTTAAATTTTTAAATATTGTTGTACCTACTAAAGGGCTACTGTTTGTACTCCTGTGGCGATAGAAACTCCTGTTTTTAAAATGAGAACCCCCTTTTTTAATGTAAATTATTTAGAGGACAATTTCTTTTTTAAATGTATATGTACACCTTATTCAAAATTCGAATGAGTTTTTGACATTTTATGTCTTTGCTTTGGCACATAGAATTGAAAAACGTTACTTATTTATTATTTGTTTATAAATGGTTGCCATAGATTTTAAAACTATTATATTAATAATTATTGGTTGCCGTGAAATCAGTGTATTAGAAATCGAAAAACGTTACGTTACATAAAGCGTTACGTTACGAAAAAAAAATGAAAAATATAATTTTTCTCATCCGAGATTCAAACTCGATATCACACGATAGTTAGGTGAGAATGCATTAATATTATAATATTACAATATTACATAGGTATGGGCAACATATGATAGCAAGGACATCAAAGACATATAAAATGTGGTACTTCATTGCAGACTCGTATGCAATATGATTTTATATAATGAACTAGAACGCAAAAAAAAAAAATTCAGGAAAAATCATAATATTATGTTATAAATTCTTTTTGTATATTTATAAACGGGCGTGCTCAGTACAAGTATAATATACATAATATGTCTAGAATTTACAATAATATTATTTAGTTATTTCTTAGTTAGGTACCAAAATGTTTGTACAAAGGATAATAGTCCTTAAAAATGGAACTACCTAGTATTTATTATACCTGGGCAATTTCTACATATTTTTAATGTTGATGGATTAATATTAATGACTAAAATTTTCAAATAACCATAGCTGATAGCCCTCACATCTTATAAACAATTCAAAAGGTTAGACAGTTCAACAGTTGAAAAGGAGGATTATCATTTGAAAAACAGAAGTTTGTATCACCGTACGAAACTCCTTAAGTAGTACAAAATATCTCAAGAATTTTAAAAATATGGTCTTTAAGTATATTTAAAAATTCCAACAATCAGATTTTGAATAACTGCATTATTGGAGAAAAAAAAGTGGGGGAGTATGCTTCGTGAATCACTCTGTATATAAAATGTAAAGTTAAAATATTTAAACTAATTTTAATAAATATTTTTTTACAATGGAATATGGATATTGTTTAATTATAGATGATCTAGGTATAGCCGTACAAATATATAGATATAGTGGCTAATGGGTATTTCTAAATATACAAATTTTATTTTTTATATAGGTGTTTGAGTCGACAACGGTCAAGTAAAACGTGATTAACAAGGTATTTAAATAAACATCATAGCAACAATAGGAAGTATTTATTTGGTTGTAGAATAATTGTAGGTTATTTGATATAGGTAGGTATATAAGAAATACTTTTAATGAGCACAATGAACTACAAAACACAACCAAACCAGTTATAGAGGTACCGTTTTCCATATATTATGTTCACGTGGTGGGTGAGTTATATATTTAGTTCTAGAAATATTAACAATATTACTTAAACCGAATCAAAAATGTTTGAATGTGTAAGCATAAGGTAGACTTACAACTTTAAAATTGGATCTTAGGCCATTCTAGCCACCATAGGTGAATAAATATTAAAGTACCTATAAAATGGAATACCTAGTATATTATATTTAACAAAAGTCATTCACTTCATTGTTACGATTCATTGCATAATATATTACTATTTAACACAATATTTTTTATTTAGGTGCTTTATTTATGTCGTGTGTACTAAGTGTGGAATTTATCCCTTGGGTAAGGTGAGTAGGTACTTAAGTGACTCGATGTTTTGAAATAACGAAAAATCAATAAAAAAACCATATTTTAAGCTTGCTAAGGTAAGCACAGCTTGGTTTGCCTAAAAAGGATTAAAATTATAATATTAAAACAACGATGGGTTAAATATATCGTTGACGTTTTTTACTATTTTTCAAAATGTTTTCAACAAATTGGCAGTTTTTTGGATGGGTACCTATACTTAGAAACGTAAGGTAGGTAGGTACCTATAGTTAATTTTTAAGTAACACTTTGTGGTAACTTCGTTGGTATTTTTTTTTCGCACCGCAAAGATAACTACGTTAATTATTTAGAAGTAACCTTGTAAAATAACGAGCTACATTTCAATTTTACTGTAGGTATACTATAACAACAATTTTATTTTGACAAATTTGTTAGCATGATGACACCACGTCATCGCTTATGAAAGTACAAGGTTATATGCAGTTATAACTCATAATACAGTTTGCAAATAAATTATACAAGCCTGGATTAAGATAATTTTGGGTCTGGGGCAAAACAATTTTAGGGGCCCATAAAAATAATCAAAATATTGGTTACCCACAGATAAATATATTTCAGAGATAAAAAAAACGTTTACTCTATAGGTATATTATATTTGATCATTTAATACTTTTTTGTAAAATGTAAGTGTTTGAACAATGAACATAATAATATAATATACGTAATAAATTATAAACAGCGGCGTAAGAAGGGGGGAGGGGCTAACGGGATGAAGCCACCCTATTGCCCATATTATTATTAATTTTTTAATAATATTTATCAAGTTTCAACTGAATATCTTGGGGCAACAACTAGACATATCCTTTTTTTTTTAAAATTGATCAACAGGCAAAAAAAAACATTGGAAATTTCAAAAAAAGTTAGGTAGGTATTAAATGTAAATACAAAATAATAATAATCAAAACGTAACTATTATTATAATAAAATCATATAGTATTATATAGGTACCTAATAACGTATAAACAAAATATATTATACTGAGTCAGTCTTTTGACTAGGTATATTATGTAAGTATAAAATAACAATCAACCCCCCCCTATTGCAGCCTTATTATTATTACTTTTTTAAAAATATTTATCAAGTTTCAGCTGTCGTCAACTAGTAAGCATGGCGTAAATTCATATACGCCTTACAAGAACGAATTCATACTTGCATACCAATTTTCCTAAAAATTAAAATAATCAGTAATTGTTTGGTAAAAGTATGAAGTACTTGTATGAAAGACCTTGTATTAAATTTCCAAGCCTTAGCTATATACAAATTTAATATTTTATACATTTTGAGCTACCAACTAATAATTGTGGTTTTATCAAAATTTGAACTATAAATGCTTATAAAAAATAATCTTGCCTATATACTTATGTATCGTTAATATTTTAAATAGCTATAATAAAAACTCATGATGAACCTTGTATTAAATTTTTAAGCCTTTTGACCAAACAAATATTGAAATGTATTAACATTTTTAGAAAAAAAACTAAAATTAATCAGATACAATCCAAGTAAAGACTGTAGTCTTATCAGGGTACCCAAATAATTTTATCAAATTTTCATTTATTTTTGTTTTTCCTGATTATTTTAAAAAATACTGATAATTTTCCATTTCGACCTGCTTAAAGTACGAACTAGATCCAATTTGCTACCAAAAACCTCTATTGAAGTTTATGAGCAGAGCATTTTTTCTACTAGAAAAGTTGAGAAGTTGAAGTTGGTGAAACATTTTAAAATACCTCACCTAAACGTCTGCCATTATTAGACTGGACAAAATAAAAATAAAATTGTAATTTATTTTCAAGCCCCCTCCCCCTCATTGAAAAATCCTGCTTACGTCACTGATTATAAATGTTATTGTATGAATGTGTTCATTATTCTAGTAGGTAATGTCATAGACATATATAATATTATATACAGTGTATAAACGCTAATTGAGAACACTCAATATCTTTGAGTAAAGCCCTGCAATTTGAATTTTGACTACTTGTTGGTTGTGATGACTTAAAAATACACCTTTTTATAGCCTTTGAATTTTTTAAACTTAATTAGATTAGTACAACTTTTTTTTCTTAAATGGCAACCACATATTTTAACCACAAATTATTTTTTGCCTAATTTTTTATAATGCATTTTGGTGGTTTAACCAACTTTCTAAGTCCGAAATTGACCAATAAGTTACAGCCAATCAACAAAAATACTGCAAAATACGCAAAATGTTTAGATTTTTTACTGTAATTCTGAAAATAATTATTCTAAGATTGTTTAGGCTTAACATTTTCACCCCTAATCATTTAGGTAAAATTTAGGTGATATATAAATAAATGGATCTATTGGAATTTATTAATAATTTGTTCTTCAGTCAGTTGATTGCATGTTGCTGCTGTTGCTGCATGTTGCATGTTGCATGTTGATTGCATGTTATTATATCTTTTAAATGTAGAAGATTTATAGGAGGGTTGGCATAGGTACATTAAACTATTAATAAATTCCAATAGAGATGTAAGATAATAAACAACATATTTATTTATATATCATATAAATATCACCTAAATAATTAGGGGTGAAAATGTTAAGCCTAAACAATCTTAGAATAATTATTTTCAGAATTACAGTAAAAAATCTAAACATTTTGCGTATTTTGCAGTATTTTTGTTTATTGGCTGTAACTTGGTAAATTTTGGACTTAGAAAGTTGGTTAAACCACCAAAATGCATTAAAAAATTAGGCAAAAAATAATTTGTGGTTTAAATAGGTGGTTGCCATTTAAGAAAAAAAAGTTGTACTGCTCTAATTAAGTTTAAAAAATTCAAAGGCTATAAAAAGGTGTATTTTTATGTCATAACAACCAACAAGAAATCAGAATTCAAATTGCAGGGCTCTACGCAAATATATTGAGTGTTCTCAATTATCGTTTACACACTGTATATATAAGTTATAATTATTACTTATTATATAGGTATGTCTAATGTAGTAATGTCCACGGGTAATATTAAAAAGTTAACATCAAAAACAGTTTTATAACTTTATCTATAATACCTATTACCTAGTAATAAGCAGTCCTGTAAAGTATTTGAGTAAAAGTATTTGAGTAAAAGTATTTGAGTAAAAGTATTCAAATACTTTTTTGAGTATTGAATAAACTTTTTAAATACTTTCAGCATGAAGTATTTTGAATGGTATTTTAAATACTTTTTTTGTATTAAATACTTTTTGGTATTGAATACTTTGGTTTTTATTTCGAACATTTTATTTTTATTCGAAATAATTTTAGAAATTTTAGAATAAATTAAGAACACAAAATAGGTAGTATCACCAATGGGTGGTTTCTTCCCTCAAAATATCAATCATACGCAAATACCCTATGCACATTTGCTTATTGTTCTAGTTAAGAACAGATTGTAAATTTCATGTAAAAAAAAAAAAAAATGTAATAAACATTTATTTAATAAATAATAAATAAAAATGATTATAAATTTACTACCTATGTGTCTATATTACAATAATTAGAAACCCACTTTAAAAACCAAAAGTATTTGAAAAGTATTCCAAATACTTTTTCAAAGTATTTGAGTAGTATTTTAAATACTATACAATTAAAGTATTTGAGTAGTATCTTAAATACTTAAACAAAAATGTATTTGAGTACTTACTCAAGTACTTTTCAAAAGTATTCTTTACAGGACTGGTAATAAGTAATACCTATAATGTTTAAACCGTCGTAAATTCGTAATCAACAGTATTCGGCATTCGCTGTACTCAAGTATTACCATTACAAATATCATCCTTCTAAAAACAAACGACGACATTGTCAATATTACGATAACATAATATCCATTATCGTTATTACTTATTATAATATTATAATATTGCCTATAGGAAATGTTAATTTATTTATTTCTGTTTAGTAAAAAGAAAATTACTATCCCCCAGGCGCCAGGGGCGAGGGGCCCACTATTGTTTGATATCCGTTATGGGCCCAGGACCTTGGCCCCCTCTGCCCCCCCTTAATCCGAGCATGAAATTATAATTTATCAGTTATCACAATTGAACAATTATATACACATCACGTATGAAATATTTTTAATAGGACTTGTTCTTTGTGGTAACTATAGAAGTATAGACTATACTATGTACCCACTTAAACAATTACAGATTATTCCTTGTACCCTGTGGCTAGTACCTACTGCAGGTATCTTGTGTTTAGTGATAATATTATTAATTAAAATTTGTATTCTTGAAAAAAAAACAATAAATATGAGAATAATTATTAACCTACACTAGAGTATAGCACATCAGATACTGTTTTTGATTTAATTTTAGATATTAGCCGGTAGATCGTAGATGGTATACAGGGTACTACCAACAATGAATACATTTTTTTGGTTTTACAATGTTCATAAATTAAATAGTAAGCCAATGTGATGAGTGATGACGAATATGTGTCTGATAAAAAAAGTCATGATTCATAGAATGATAGAATTTCGCATTGGAAAAACTTCGAACTTAGTTGTTGGATTGGAGTTGTTGATAACAAATTAACAAAATACCTTTACATTTTATCAGGGGCGCCATTTGGGTGGTGGCAGGGTATGCCTCCCACACCCTGAATTTTTTTTATCTACATCGGCTTAGGCGTCATTGATACTATGGCCTTCCGCCTTGGCCTTTAGTTTTCCAATCTTCAGTTCTGCATTCAGTATTCACTGCTAATCTTAATTAATATTATAATATTGAGTTCTCTGATTTGATGATTGATAAATCGATATCAGTATCACTTTATCCACCAGCGTGTGATTAATATTTTGTATTTTCCCTTTTGTTTGATATCCTAATTAAGATTAATAAATATGGGTAACTATGTATTAATCAAATTTATGCGTTCAAAAATTTAAAAATAACAAAAGCTGAATGGTAGGTACCTACCTAAAATTTGAATATTTTATATTTTATTTATTAATTTATAATATGTTATATATAAAGCTAAGTATATTCTTGATAATAAAAATTCTATAATGAAAACACGAGAAACGTTGTTTTAACGATTGGCCCGGTTGGTGGGAAAAAATTGGTCTCTTTAATTGTTTGCTCACCCTTAGAAAAACTGAAATGGCGACCCTGCATTTTATCTATATTTAGTCTGTTTATTTGAATTTTTGTTCAATATTAATTATGGAAAAATAAACATAACCTTGGATGGTTTTGAATGAAATATTATATGATAAAAGTAACTTAATAATTGTAACAACCTACAGTGAATTTAAAATAGACAACATAATAGAAATGTAACACATCATTTTTGTATAGGTATATAACTATATAAGCATTGATTAAATATACTCATTATACTATTGTATATTTAATCAATGATATAAGTAACTAAAAATAATCTAGTTATACTTTTTTTGGAATTTTTAATGCAATTCAGTTATACTTTTAAAAAGTAACTTACCCGACACTACAAATTGGTACGGGTACCTATACTGATTACCGGCTATACCTATAGAACAATTTGAAAAATATGAGCATAATAAAATTATTGTATTTAATTTCCAAAATATGTGCTATTATTATTTCGTCAATACAATTTAATATTGCAATATAGGCACATACAGTACTACAGTCTTTGTATTTAATAATCATATTATTATATCCAGCTCACTGTGTACAGTAACAATAAAAATCCTTTGAAATATTAAGTTGTAGGTTGTTGCTCTTATTTCTTATACATAATTTCATTATAATTATTATATATTTATATAGAGGATGTCAGAGTGATTCACCAAGCATTCTTTATTTTTATCCTTCTTTAGCATTTATTCAAATTCTGATATTTTTAATTTTAAAATACTTCTTGTTGACCATATTTTCAAATACGTTTATTATACCTACCTACCATTTTAGGAGTGTCCTGTGGTGATTTTCAAATGAGAAATATTATTTTTTACTGTATATTTTTACACATATGATTTTTTTTTGAAAATGTTGATGTATCTGAATTCTAAATCATCCCCCCTCCCCCCATATCTCCTAAACCTATAATTAATCCTTAGTATACACAACAGTTACACAATTCAACTAATTATTTTTAAATTTTTATTTATATACCAAAGTATACCAAAATCTTCTACAAAAATGATTGGCTTAACAATTTACAATAAAAAGATAAAAAGGGTGGTACTCGTTACCATAGTCATTTGAAAAAAATAAGTTTGTTTTAACACAGAATATTCCTTAACGGGAATAGAAAACCTAATAAATATATATACGTAGTCAATAAGCACCAATTCTTAACAATTCTAAAAATCAGAATTTGAATAAATAGGTGTATTCTTGCTTGGTGAATCCCTCTAATCCCTATGTATATAGTGCAAGTGTGTATATATGTATATTATAAAACTTAAAGAAAAATTATGCATCTAAAATATACATATTGGCTGTTACCTATATTCTCCCTAATATTTTTTATATTGACTTAAACATTTTTATAAGAATATTGTTTATATTATTACAATTATATAGCTGCCATATATTTTATAACATATACGTGCAGATTAATACGAACTACGAAAATTATTGGGCGTGTCAAGCGTGTATCTTGGCTGGTATTTTATTTGGCAGTCGACGGTTTAATATCAAGACCCGTTTTAGAATATTAATTTAAAGAACACAATGGAACTGTTTTTGAATTATTTAATCTTTCAGTGTCCTTTTAATGTTTAATGTTTATATATTATTTTTTATTTATTTTGAACATTTGTAAAAAAAGATTGGTTTCTTTGATATATAATTTCGTTAAGAAACTAAAAAAGGAGTGCCGTTAGTGCATTTTATACTCTTACTTAAAATCTAAGAACAAAATAATAAAAAAAATTGCAATATTTATCTCGGTTTACAAAATTCTCAGAACATATATTATAATATGGGTTAGGTACACAGCAATATATGTATATTACATGTTTATATGTTTGCTTTAAAATTTAATTCAAATGAAAGATTAAATAAATGACGCAGGAATGGTAAAAATATTTTTAACTGGGCAGTAAATAAAAAAACACTTTTAGTAGTGGGTAGAATTTTAATGAACAATTGTTTTAAAAATGATTGTAATAATTTCAATATAAAATATGAATAAAATACAAAACATAGTATACAGGTCGGTCACCATGTAGCCATATAGCCAACAATCCTTTTACGAGATAAAGAAGTATTATGCGAGACCCTTGTCTGGCCAATCGAACGAAAGTTGCTAATTATTAATTAGTATTCATTTGACGTGCAACATTTGTCGAGCAATTCGTGTGGCTAAGTTGCATAGAATATTCATATGTGATATGTTTATGTAGAATATTAAACTGATGCTAATTTTCATTACATAAAAAGTGTTTTATTTTTTATTTATCTCAAAAGTCAAAGCTTTAGAATTCAACATATAGCCATATTAGGTATAATATATTTGACAAATCAAATATTAATAAGACTAAAAAAAAAAAAAAATAAACGTTAATGCTATTTATCTATGTTAATACTTAATACCTAAAATCGAGAAATTAAAAAAGCCCTGCAACAATAAAGTCAAACGGATACAGAGTGGTATTTGGTAGGGAGCTCTTCTCAGTTCTTTCAGAAGTCGAAACCACCCAGTACCTACCTATGTTTAAATCTTTAACGTGAAATAAAATGTATTAATTTTTTTTAACGGAGTGTGCTAATAATTTTCTCGAAAAATATGAAATAATTGTATAGATTTATATATAAAAGTGTTAACTGATTATACTGTTTATAGTTAAATATATGTTGAGAAATATTATTGGAACAAATTTATTTTATGAGTACATAATATATAATATTGTTTAGGCGTTTATCCTTGAATATAATATTTGTAAAATAATTGCTCGAAAATCATAATTTGGATAGGTAACTGTATTTTTAGAATAATACTTATCAGCAAAAACACGTACATACTTTATGACTACTCGATGGGAACAATATAATTGCAGAAAAATAACAATGCAGAACGAAATATTAAATACAAACGTATAATCAAGTGTTGCAAAATCATCAAATAGTAGTACGCAGTATCAAAATGAAATACTCGCCAGAAAAACACAATTTTTTTCGTTGAATAATCAAAATATGAAATTTATAATGTAGGAGTAAAATTATTTTTTATTTTTCGTTTTATTCATTATTTAATTATGAATCAAGTTCCTATTGAGATAGATAGAATACCTATTATTATTTTAACGGATATTAATATAGGTATTATACCTACCTACTAATTATTACCCAAGAAAACATGTATAAGCACTGCCCCTCCCGACGATAAATATTAATTATACCTTATTGTTTTATCCATACCTACTCAAAACAATAAAAATAATTTTTTTTTAATATTATTATAATAATAATATTAAATACGTAATTATTATAATATGCTTATACCTACCATGGGATTATAATCGGTTCAGTACCACTCCTCTCGCTCTAATACCTATATTTTGTCTAAGACTTGACATAAGCCAAGGATTATCCTGTCCAAAAATGTTCCCAAATATGTAAAATACCTACCCATGGGCCACGATGAGTGATGGTTTTATATTATTATACCAATCAATAATACTATATCGTATTATGTATACATAGTACATAGTATCCCGCTGTCAAAACCACAGTAAGTTAAATACAGTAGGTATGTAGATATTATAAAATATGTATAATGTATTAATATATATTGTACAGGACACGCAACGAACGTGATGTGTTTGTTTAAATTATCAGATGGTAATATTCTCCTACGCCGTGCCATGCCTAGTAATTACCTACAGACTATAGTAGGTACCTACCAACTTATTACCTATACATATTTGGGGAAGCTATATATCCGTGCACCAGATTTTTAAATTTAAAATAAAATAAATAAATATAATTTTAACTAGTAACTATAGTCTATACCCAACAAACGATTATTGTATATGACCCATAACTCGTTTTCCATCCGTCTTGAGTCCAGACGGATAGGTACATTGCACGAATAATAATTGCACGTATATCTTAATTCGTGGTGCATTGCTTTGTACGTTGTACCACTTGTACCTAACACGTGAATTATTGAGATTAATATACCAAATTTGATGTTTAATAAAACTAAACAATTATTCTACAAATTATTGATAAATAATGTTGTACAATGTTGTACAATGTTTACGTATCTATGTATAAACTATAAGCAATAAGCGTATCAATTTTATACTCAATAGTTAATATATCTTAAGCTTTATGACTTTATGTACCTAATATTGTCTAAAGAGTTATCTACCTAGTGATTAATGATTAGGGTAGGTAAGATAAAATCCTTATAAGGTATTTAAGTATTACCAATTATTATACTTCACTTCAAGGCTTAAGTAAAATAACTACCTAATAAACAAAATAACACAAGCTAATATTTTTTTTTAAATCCAAAACAATGAAAATCAATCTAACTAGGTATATTATATAATCATACAGAGAAAAAAATATTTTATTTTCATAATATAATTACTATAATGATCCACCCTTAACGAAACATTTCTAAGTTGGAATCTTTTGTTTTGGTTCCTAGAAAGTAGAAACTGTATCTAATAGTTAATATTTGGGTGAATTATTTATAGATCTATTATTTTTAAAAACAAATTGTTAAAATAACAGTAAAATGAGAAATTTACCTTATAAAGAAAAGAAATTATTTATTGATGTAGGTATACACAAAACACAATACACATACTATTGTGTACCTACTTGTGTTAATTTTTTTTTATGAATACATACAACTTGGAAACATTCATTATATATTATTGTCGGCAGTGTCTATAGGTAACCTACTTTATAACATTCATATACCTAATCGTTTTACATGAAATGATTTATCGTTGCTTTTAAATAATAATTAATAATATAATATAACATTCGTATATAGGTACTAAATATTCTTATATATATTCTTATAAATATTCTTACGACTGTCATAGCTTTAAACTTTATTCTAATGAATATATGGACAATGGTGTATAAATGGGTGAACGGGAAAAAAGTCCCAGAAAAAAGATAGGTACTGATAAAATGATTAAAAAAACATTTAAAATATAATATAATTTTTAATCAATAAGGTACTCAATATAGGTAGGTAAAAATGAAATATATTTTTTCCGATTAGCCTTGTCCTTTCTGTTACTTTTTGACACATTTTTGTTAGTAATTTCCAAATACTGGGATGTTTATTTCCGACAAGATGGGATTTGTTGATATATTTGTCATATAAATATGATTCTGATAAACAAATAATAGTGGCTTAATTTCTTAAAACCAAGCTGTATGTTTCCTAACTTTCCTAAATGTACCTCCAGGCTCTAACATAATTTTTGTATAAATGACTGTAGTTGACGTTTTTTCCTAATATCGTATAAATGTACTCTTTGTAGTTTAATCAACTGACCAAAATGTTTAAAATGCTGTTTATGTGTATTACTTTGATGTCTATAATTAAGAAAACAATTTAAATACGATATTGTTTAAATATCGGTGGCATAGTATTTTAGATAATATTTAAATCTATTAAAGGTTTAAACAATTTTTCCCGCGTCTGTGGATTTAGAAAATTGGGAGTGATAACAGTAATATGGTTTATTGATTAAATTTTGTCGAAAACACTGAACTACCGAAGACAAAAAACGTCATCCTATTTGATAATATCGTCTTTTTTTATATTATTATTATTATTCATCGTTGTGCATCACACTTGTACATCGAGCAGCTATAGTACCTACCCTTCTGGCTACTCTCGTAGACGTACTCAAAAGTCAAAATTAAAGGTAAGTGTATCGTGTTTTGGAAAGCGTTGCAATTTTTTTTTCACGTTAGAAAAAAAAATCCGTAATGCCTAGCACCGCACAGTTGTTACGAACGGTTTACGATGATTAAAACACTCTTTGGGGTTACCCACACAAAGAAATCGATTATTAATCTTATTATTATCTATCAATACATCTTAATAATATTTCGCTAGTCATTATAAGCAGCACAATGTGCCTCTCTCCGCGTTACTACTCGACCAGCAATGCTGGTTATTTACATTGCTAACCATGCACTGTCTGAGGTCGATTGTGTTTTCATTGCTGTCTGTGCTGGCGATAGCTGTTTTTAATGTACACTGCACCGATGTACCGATACCTATCCAACGCCATGGCATGGTATACAAATATTCTCGTTTTTTCAGTCCACTAAAACCCTTGGCCATGTCTGAAAAAGTCGAGAGACGTATTGATGATATCGAAAAGTCAATTGGAGATTCTCGAATCTATCGGGGATTGGTGATGAAAAATGGTCTTACCGCTCTATTGATAAGTGATCCTGAGACTGACAAATCTGCGGCGTCTCTATCAGTTGCAGTTGGTAAGTTTTGAAATTATTATTTAAATTAATTGTTGATTACAATATATTTTTTTAACCGTTAGGTGATTTCTCTCTAATATTATTAATTTAATATATTGGTATTGTCTTTTTTTTTTTTTTTTTTTGTTTTTTTCAATAAGTTCACTGAGCTTTTGTTAATAAAATATTTAAAAAAAACAATCTTTTATATAGGCAGTAATTTGAATTTTATTTTTAATTCCTCATCATAATTATTATTCTTTCCATATTAGGTAGTTTGAGTGAACCTAAAGATTTGCCAGGTTTAGCTCATTTTTGTGAGCACATGCTGTTTTTGGGTACAAAAAAATATCCAACAGAAAATGAATTTACACAATTTTTAACACAAAATGGTGGATCTTACAATGCATATACCGCAAATGACCATACAAATTATTATTTTTCTACCAAGACAGAATCACTACAACCATCATTGGACAGGTTAAAAATATTATTTTCTTTTCAATAATGATTTATATTTTACAAATTTTATAAATTTTATTTTAGATTCGCTCAATTTTTCCTTGAACCTTTGTTTACAACAAGTGCAACTGAAAGAGAAATTGGTGCTGTCAATTCTGAACATGAAAAAAATGTTGCTGATGATTTTTGGCGTCTAGCCCAGTTAGAAAAAAATGCAGCCGATCCAAATCATTCCTATAACCAATTTGGAACAGGTAAACTATAAATAAATTATTTTTAATTATATTTTAAAACGTAGAGGTAAATTTGATACCTAACTAAAATCTTTAAAAAAAAATCGGCTGTATATCATATTTTTTTATTTTAATGTTTGTTGTTTAGGTACAAAAGAGACATTATGGGATATTCCTAATTCAAAAAATGTTAGTGTCCGTGATCAACTATTGGAGTTCCATTCTAAATGGTACTCTTCTCATTTAATGTACTTAACTATACTCGGAAAAGGTATTAACTCAAAGGCTTTTTGTTAAACATTTAAAATTAATTTTTGTAATCAATTCTTAGAGGATTTAAATACTTTGGAAGAATTGGCTGTATCTTTATTTGGAGACATTAAAAGAAAAGATGTAGAAAGACCATATTGGAATGATCCAATTTATAAAGAAGAACAACTGGCAACTAAGACTGTTGTAGTTCCAGTAAAAGATATCAGAGTGTTGTCTGTCAATTTTCTTATTCCAGATCAAAGCAAATATTATAGAAGCATGGTAAAACTATTTGTTAACTATGTACACAATTTAATCGTAAATGTTAATTAATATACATTTTATTAATTAGCCTAGTAGGTATTTGAGCGCTTTATTTGGTCATGAAGGCCCTACAAGTATTTTAACAGTTTTAAAAAAAAGAGGATGGTCAAGTAAACTTTCAGCTGGCAATAAATTTGAAGCTAGGGGAATTGAGCTTTTTGATATTGATGTGGATTTAACAGAAAAAGGAGTTGATCACGTTGATGATATTGTTAAATTAATTTTTCAAGTAATATTATACTTATTTAAGTAAACATTTTTAATGAGTAATACATATTAATTATAATCTTTTTTTTATGATGGTTTAGTATGTGAATATGTTAAGACGTGAAGGACCCCAAGAATGGTTCCATGATGAAAACAGTAATATTAGTGCAATGCAATTTCAATTTAAAGATAAAGGTTCACCTTTAGATTATGTTTATCGGTTGTCTTCTCATATGATTGTAAGTCGTACATTTTATTATTTAAGCATAATACTATCTGTTATTTGATCTTTATTTATTTGTTTAGACTTTTGAATTAGAACATGTCCTAACAGCTGAATATTTAATTCGAGAATGGAAACCAGATTTAATAGTAGAACTTTTATCTTACTTCAGACCAGATAATATGAGGTACCTATGAACAGAATAATACTAGAATTATTGGATTTTTTATAAGATAACATTAGTAGCGTACGCAGGATTTTAGTTCGGTTAGGGTTATACCTAAGTAAATAATTTACATTATTTTTTTCTTAACAGTTTTTATATAACAAATTATAGTTAGTTTCAAATTTAGACTAAATTTATAGTGTTTAACCTGGTCATCTATAGAGCCTCTTCGGCCGCAACAAATATGGTAATAATCGATGGACGATGATACACCATCGATTATGGCAGACGTTTAGCAATGTTCTAAATCAGCTAAATAAAAACTGAAACTATGATTATCGACGTCTTTGATATATATTTAACAATTTATTTTGTATCCATTTAAAATTACCAACAATTGGTGATAAATAAGATTTTTTACACTAAAAAGAAAATTTAGGGGGTTCAGAATCCTAGAACCCTATCCCTGCATATGCCACTGGATAACATTATATGACTTTAACTATATCAGTGGCGAATTCTCCGGACATGCTAAGTATGCTTAAGAATAAAAATATGGTTAGTAAAAATACATAAATTATTTTATCATTAATAATATATTATTACGTACAAGAAATCATAATGTATGACAATTATTTTATATATTTCTGCGGTACGTATCTGTGTTAATTATGATTTTATCGTAACTTATACTGAGAGAATGCGATAGCTGTATGTGCCACTATACAACACAATAATAACACATTTGTTATCGCTCTGCCTGTGGAATATTAGCTATTCCGAGACCTGCTCCACAAGCAGCAAGAGTACTAACCCACCCATGAGCCAGGGCATGGTCATTCAGTTGCGCTTTGTCAATGATTTGTATAATTTATGTCCGATTGTATAGTATACGAGAGAGTATGACAATTTTTTGAAAGTCTTTTAAATACAAATATTAAATATTAAATACTAATATTAATAAAAACTAACTTGTGTATTAATAATTAATTATAAATAAAATAGAGTTTATCAACAAATTGAAAGTAAAAATTTTTTTAATGTTTTATCTTGAAATAAATGTGTATTCCTATAATACATTATGACAAATGATCATGACCATACTTCGGAGTCAGCATTCGCCACTGAACTATAGATTCGTTTAATATGAATCATGATACACTTAACTACAGACTACTATAATGTACAATATGTTACATTTTCTAATTGTATGTATTAATAATTAATTTGATATAAACTAAGTATATTTCAAATAAGAGATACCAGTTTTGCAAAGAGTTTGTGATATTTAAGTCATTGTATGAAGATATATGTAAATGGACTTAAATGGAGGTCCTCAATCAGTTGTACCCATACAATAAATAATTGCTTCCTGGCTTTATCTTTTTTAGACCAATAAATAGAAACCAAAATAACTTAAATAGAAAATATTGTTAATAATAAGTTTTAAACTAAGCACCTATCTATTTTTATTTGAAATGTTTTATAGAGTGACAATATAATTAATGTATTCTGATATGTGTAAAAATTTGAATTTATTAATATTCTAGAGTTACAGTAGTTTCCAAAACATTTCAAAACGAAACAGATACTGTAGACAAATATTATGGAACACCATACTCAATAAGGAAAATACCAACAGAGACTTTGAATGTAATATATATATATATATTTAGAAACCATTTATTATAAATAATATAAATGTATTAATAATTAATTTTTTCAATGTTTAGGAATGGAAAAAAGATGATTTATGCGAAGATTTAAAAATGCCATCAAAGAATGAATTTGTTGCTACAGATTTTAATTTAGTGCCAATTGATAAAAACGTAATAAGATTATTTATCATTTAGTTTTCCCATTTTGTTAATATATTTTTCTTTTATAGGAACCAGGTCATCCACATATTATTCATGATTCATTTCTTTTGAGATGTTGGTTTAAAACGGACACAGAATTTAGATTCCCTAAAGCATTTGTTTCAATTGATTTTTTCAGGTAATTAATCGTATATAACTATTATAACTATTAATACAAAAATCGCTTATTATTTTTTTTTTTTAACTACATAAATTATTTAAACAATAATAACTAACATTTTATTATTTTAAGTACTGATTTTTCAAATATTACTAATTTATCTAATAAATTTAAAAAAAATTCCATAAAATGTTATATTTTTTTAGAGGCTTGGACTTCCTTTAATGTATTATAATATGTTTTTAAAAATGGTTTTTTTTTCTTAGAAAATATTCACGGCACAGGCATAGGCACATTTATAAAGTATTTTAGAATATTCAATTTTTCTTTATTAAAATTATTAAACAATTTAATATGAGGTTCCCCTCATAAGCTGTTCTTAGAGTATTTTTGTATGAAAAGTTTTAGAAATACAATTTCTCTGTCTCTTTTAATCAGTATTTTCAAATTGTACACCTCCATTATACTATTACAGTAACCTACACAAGAAAAAAACTTACTATGCAACAAAAGCCAATTCCCAGATTTATATACTAAATATTTCTTCTAAACGGTTAATATTTTAGCTTATAAAATATTAATACTAAGATAACTTATAGAATCATTGTTACTTGTTAGTACTAATTTTATTATAATCAATGTTGTATCTTATTTGTAATATTTATAACTAAATTAGCTTTAGCTTATTGCAATTAATTTTAATTGTTTTTATTAAATGAAAATGATCTGTAACTTATTTTAAAATGTATTTTTATACAGCCACATTGTAATGACCGATCCATTCCATTGCAATATTATGAGTCTTTTTGTGAGATTATTTAATGAAGATTTTTCTGAATATACATGGGATGCAACCAGGGCTAGTCTAAATTTAGTTATTCAACCAAGTAGTTATGGTTTCAAGGTAAAATACAATTTAAAACTCCAAATAAAATGTTTATGTTATAAATTCAAATCATTTTTTTTAGATGCAATTGAGTGGATTTAATCACAAGTTACATATTTTACTGAAGAAAACTATTGATAAGCTTTTGACTTTCAAGATTAATCCACAACGCTTTGAAATTCTTAAAGAAGAAGTAAGTCATCGTAAAGTTAAAAATAATTTCTTTACAATTTTAATTATTTAAATTCGTTTATAGAAAATTAGGGATTTGAAAAATATTGATATGGAACAACCTTATCATAGTGCAATGAGGTATAATTCTGTGGTTTTATCAGAGGATGCATGGACTCCTAATGAATTATTAGCTGCCATCGATGGTAATTAATGATATTATTCTTAATTTGAATTGTTTGATATAATGTTTTTATATTTTTAGACGTTAAGATTGAAAACATTGAGGAATTTATTGAAAAGTTCCTCTCTCAAATGTTTATGGAATCATTAGTATATGGTAACATAGATAAACCTGTAAGTATATTATAATAATAACTATTAGTTTAACATATTACCTACTGAATTATGTGGTTTCATTTTAGAAAGCATTAGAACTTATACAAATACTAGAAAAACCATTTTTGGGTCGAGATGGATTCCGTAAATTACTACCTCGTCAAATGGTTAGGTCAAGAGAAGTACGACTCGAAGATAGTGAGTTAAATATTTTGATTTTATTTAAGTCCAAGCAAAATAATAATCTATTCGTTTTTAATTCTATGTAGTTTTTTTTAATCTTCTTATTTTTTTTATTAAAAATCGACACGATTATTATTTTTTGTTGGTAGAGTAAAACCACGTTAAAACGCTCCTGTTTATCCATTGGTGGAAATCCATTAAAATTTCAGTGAGGGCTAACATTATTAACATCAATGTGAGCGGGGAGGGGGGGGGGCTTCGATCCTACAAAACTAAAAAAGGAGGGGCCTGACGGACTTTGGAGGGTGTGCTTTCCTCCTCAAGTCCTTTCCCCCAATTACCACTAATGAAGCCATCCCAGTTAATACTTGGATTTTTTCCGGTCCCTAGTACCTGTAGGTCTTTGACTTTAAACATTAAAAAAAAAACATGCTTTAACCGGGAGCTTATCCCGCTTAATACGTGATCCCGCTCTCTTTTCTGACTACTCATGCCTTTTAACACAGAAAAATTAACTTAATACACCGATAAACATTTTGTTGAAACGTTTATCTTATCTTAATTTTACACAAACATTTATGTACAATATGCATATAATATAGTTCTGGCACAGGGCACTCGTAAACCAATTTAATGTTATTGATTGATAAAGATAATGAACGGTATTTTGATATTTTATTACATTAGTACAACATTGTGACATAGTTTATGTGATGTTCGTACTTGTACAACTAGTCGTGTTTGAGCGCTGAATTTGTCATGTTTTTGTATTAATATGTATGTACTTGTATGCGCTATGTGTTTGTTTTATTATGTAATAAATAAATTGTAACGCCACGAACTATTTACTAATTTATTTAAAATAATATTTTAAAAGCATATCAACGAGATCCTGTAAAACACGCTTCAAGGATATTACACCATCCTTCATAATACATGGTTTTACGATTTCCCCCTCGAGAGCGTCTTAACGAGGTTTTACTGTAATTACAAATTTGTATACTTTTTGTTTCTTATTTTACATTAAACATTAAATCTATTACAAAGATATTACAGATATATGTGTATATATATAATTATATACCTATTGCATTGGGATTATCTTAATTTCTATAGAATTTATAATCAATAGTTAGTAGTAGGTTAAATACCAAAAGTATTCAATCACCTTACTTTTAATTATATATATATGTACTATATATGGTACTATACCAAATAATATACTTTTACACTTTAATTTATACTCCATTCAGTTTGACATTCAATTTAAGCATTATATTTAAGGTGAAAGCGCATTATTTGAAACAACAAGTGATCATCACAGCAGTTCATGTGTTTATATACATTTACAATGTGGTCTTCAGTCTACAATAAAAAATATGATAGTTAGCCTATTTAACGAAATTATCAAAGAGTCGTGTTTTAACACCCTACGTACACAGGTATAATAAATTATTTATGTTTAAATAGAATGAAACTATTAAAATTAACTTTTTGTACTAGGAACAACTTGGCTACATAGTGTTTAGTTCATCAAGCAGAAGTCATGGAATACTGAATTTGCGTATTATTGTACAATCTGACCGTACCCCAATGTATGTTGACTCGAGAATAGAAAACTATATAAACACTATTGAGGTTAGTTAATTTGAGTAGCTTCATTTTAATATTCTTATTAATCGATTGTTTTTTCTAGAAATTATTAATGAATATGCCTGAAGAAGAATTTAACAAATACAAAGATGCTTTAGCTGTTAAATTGTTAGAGAAGCCAAAGGGCTTGATGAAACAAGCAGCTGTCTATCAGGTGGAAATTGACACACAAGACTACAATTTCAACAGAGCTCAAATCGAAGTAGAAGCATTAAAATTAATCTCCAAAGATGATATTATTAAATTTTATAATGTAAGTTATTTTGCAATTCTTATAGTCTGATAACTAAGTGATAATTTGTATAGGATCAAATCAGCCAGTCTGGGCCAGAAAGACATAAGTTAGCAGTACATGTCAGATCTACATTGAAGAATACAACTGCGGAAGAAGTGGATAATAGTTTGATGGCCAACAATGTATGTGTTACTATTATGATATAATGTGTAATGAATGACCAATGTAAATATTGTAAAGTTAATATTAATTTTCATCTTACAGACCATTTTGATTAAGGATATAACAGACTTTAAAAAGAAGCATCAACTATATCAATTGCCAAACTCATTTATGCCTGCTGGACACACAAAATCCAAGTTGTAATTTGTTTTTTAAATTACTTCTTACAAAAATATTTCTCATATTTTTATACATTTAAATTATAATAATTCATGTTAAATCAAAATATATTACAATTTTTAGCTACAATTGTATTTAAAGTTACAGTTGAGCATACAGTTTAGACCAGCAATTCTCAATCGGGGGCCAGCATATTATTTAGGGTCGCCGACACATAAAGTAGCTTATAGTATAAATAAATACTTAGTTTAGGGATGATCACTTCAAACAGATTGAGAATCTCTAGTTTAGACATTTATTTAACTGGTTTCTGAAAAAAATATAACTATATTAAATTATTGAAACGTTTTGTTTTATCAAAGTGTATTTATCAATTTTGTAAAATACTCAATTATTTAATAAAAAGAAAATAAATTATTGTATTGATTTTGTACATATTATTATAGTAAAAATTAAATTGTATATTAAGAGGACGCTACCCTTCCTTTTATTATCCCCGTCTTACATACTGCTATGGACGCGCACTTGGCAATTCCACACAAATAAAATAAAACGAGTTTAAATTACTTTGGCTGAAAATAATATTCTTTATTTAATTGTAATAACATTTAATTATATGAAATGCTCTGAAATGGTCTGTAATGGTCTGTTGTCACACCAACACTGACTACCTGCTACGTGTGCGAGCCCCGCATACGAGCTGGTTGTCCGTTCAAAAAGGGTTTATTCAGCAGATTCTTTAGACCAGTCGTATGGAGAAGGGAGTCCTACTCACCTGTGTCACACACGTATCAGTTTACAATATGATTAAACAGAAATTTACATTTATACTACAAGAACTATGGAATAATATAACTAACAGTATTCAAGGGTTCTTAACAATACACATGGCATACCAAATTTCTGTTCCCTAGTTTCAATAGTATGCTGTTAGTTTTGATATTAGAGTGAATTGAATTGAATCAAACTTTCAGGTAAGAACATTAGCTGTGCTTAAGCTTTGGCAATTTTTTAATTTTCAAGCAAGATACGGGATACGTATGTGAAGTATCAAAAATTAAAAATGCTCATATCTCGCGTGAAAATTAAAATATTGAATAAAAGCCAACGTTTAAGCACAGATAATGTTATTATCTAAAAATTGTATAATAGATGAATTCACTCTAATATCAAAATTAACACCACGCTATTGACACAAGTGAACGGAATTTTGCTATGTCGTACGTGTGTAAGAAGGAGACAACAAATGTATGGGTAGCAAACATTAATAATCTTACAGTTTGGTTTTTGAACCAAACACCTGCTTGTAATGTTGTATAAATGTTTCATTTAACTAAGAAAAACGGTCAATGTCAAACCCTAATTTATTACAAGGTGATAAAAATTTAGTGCCGAAGTGGAGCAGTTATTCATGTTGCACACATTTGTCAAATCCAATCAAGGTACACATATACTGGCATACTGCAAACAGTATATAGTTTCACTTAACTATTGTTATACTGTGGTATCGTTTCTATTACATCTGTGAATTTCCAACTATGGACAATTGCGATGGTAGACGGTAGTGTGAAAGGAAAAGGATAGTGAGTAGTGACATTGACATGTATGTTTATTGATTCTAGTTAACATGCATATAGTGTAATATACTAATTAACTAATCTACAAAATTTGTGTATGGATAAAAAATGTGTAAATGGTTAAATACAATTTCTTTTATATATTATATACTATATAGTATTTAATATGTATTGGAATCTTGATGAAAATAATAAATATAAAAATGTTATTATTTCAAACTGAATTATGGATATGTAATATGTATGATGCAAAATATATACAATTATAGATTTTTAATCTTATTTTCATGAGGACAATATTATGCGATGTCATTATATTTTCTATATTTATTATACCGTGTGTCCCAAAAATCAGGGGCCACTTTACTACTCATTACCATGTAAATATTTTTCAATTCTGTTTGCGGGACATTAAACTAAACTAATGGATCGTAAATTTCTTTGACTCACAATGTTTTTAACTCATGTATCTTGCGCATGTGCAATAAAACTTACATTTTTTTAAATGGCAACCCGTAATTTTAATATCATATTCGGGTTCATCGATTTTTTTCAAGCCATTTTGATGTATCAACTTATGTCCTAAACCCAAAATTGACTAAACTAGAGCTAAGTAGAATTTAAATAATTTAAAAATTCAATTTAATTAATTTTTTTTTCTAACTGTAAATTTTTTTGTAATTTTTTTCTTTTTAACACCATGAAACAAACAAACAAACAATCAAAATTATTATTATTAAACTAATTACCTAACTATTTACTATTTATGAATTATTATCTTATTTTATTATTACGCATTATAAAATAACATATTTTAAACATGTATTTTCAAGAAACAACATTTCTATTTTATTTTATTTATTTTTTTTACCATTACTATACATTTTTATTTACAATTTAATTTACAGAAATTACAGACAAACTATTCAATAAACTGTTCGAAAGTCCCTCTATCGTGTAAAGTACATGCCTCAAATCGACGTAAACATTCACGATTAGTTGCTGCCAGTATTTGGTTTTCGTTTAGGAGGTAACATGCGTGTGTAATTTTATTCTTTAAATCTTGGATGTTGATTGGAGGATCAGCATACACAACATTTTTCAAGTGTCCCCACAAAAAAAAATCTAACGGTGTTAGTTCTGGTGACCTTGGGGGCCACTCTACTGGTCCATGTGTTGCAATAAATTTTTCGCCAAATCTTACCCTCAAAAAATAGTAAATAGTTAATTAGTTTAATAATAATAATTTTGATTGTTTGTTTCACCGTGCTTAGAAGAAAAAAATAAGTAGGTACAGTAAGAAAAAAAAATTAATTAAATTGAATTTTTAAATTATTTAAATTCTACTTAGCTCTAGTTTAGTCAATTTTGGGTTTAGGACATAAGTTGATACATCAAAATGGCTTGAAAAAAATCGATGAACCCGAATATGATATTAAAATTACGGGTTGCCATTTAAAAAAATGTAAGTTTTATTGCGCATGCGCAAGATACATGAGTTTAAAACATTGTGAGTCAAAGAAATTTACGATACATTAGTCTAGTTTAATGTCCCGCAAACATAATTGAAAAATATTTACATGGTAATGAGTAGTAAAGTGGCCCCTGATTTTTGGGACACACGGTATATATAAATTAATGTACACTTGTAGAGTCTTGGAAACTATTGAACCAATTATTGGCACCAAATTTTGCACACATTCCTTGAGACTCGTATAACCTAATCTAACCTTTTTTTTATACCAAGTGTAACTCCTCTAGCTTATAGGTTGTTGATACTTGCTATAGAGGGGCTAACCCATACATTTTGTTTATGCCCATGAAAATAAAATAATTTTAAATTCTTAGTGAATCATTTGATTTTAAACTTGCACAGTGGTTTCTGATAGTAAATTGGATCTAGTTGGTACTTTTGAGCGGTCAAAATCGAAAATTCCCAGTAGGTGCCGACTTTTAAAATTATTTGGATAGATAAAAAATTATGGGAAAATGAGAATTTTTTAAGTAAAATCAGTATAAGTTGTTATAAGAGTAATTTTAAAACAGATGAGCATTAATTCACAGTGTTGTGTTATTGTTAGATTGTATTATTAATTTCAAATCTTAAATCAGTTAAATTTTTAACACCTACAAGACAAATGCAACTTAAAGGAGGTATGAAGAAATATTAAAAGTTGATGTGCATATTATCAGTGGCGTAGCCAGGATTATGAAATGGGGGGTGTTAAGTATAAATTAAAACCAAGTTTTTACAGTTTTCGTATATTTAACAAATTTAGGGTTCGGGACTTGACTTGTTGCACTAAATATTATCGAAATATGATGCAGTCAAAGTTGTCAAAATATTCTTAAACATATACAGCTACATTTTTATATTATTTTTGAAAAATTCATAAAACATACTACAATTTTGGTAAAAAAACTAAAAAATAAGTAGGTATATAAATAATTCATACACGGGCTTACTAATTTTAATATAGGTAGGTGTACCTATATTGATTAATGTGATGGACGGAACACTATTGCATGTTTTGGACATTTTTAAACTATTGTGAAATAAAACAACTTGATTTTTAAAAGTACTGGAATAAAATACTAGGTTAATAAATATGTAATAAAGAATAACGTGATATGAGAACACCTTGATAAACGAACACGTTCTACTGATTTTCATTTTTTCGTACAATCTGGAATGTAGATGTCAATTATAGTTTTAACACAGTCTTGTCACAAAGAGACTTATAAAATCTTACATACCATAACTATGCGAAAATATGGCAAACCGTATAGCCAAGCTCCACCAACAACTTTAACAGCCCTCCCAATCATTTACTAAATTTTTTTAATTCAATTTTATAATAGTATGGTTTTAGGCTTCGGCCTCCCCAAATCTCAAAATTAGAGCCTATATTTGTACCTAACCAAACATAATATTTTTAAAAATATTTTTCAATGTTATCCAAATATGATTTTTCCCGACACTTGTATGTACCTACATTTAAGTTAGAAAAATGCAAAATATGCATAAATATGCGAAAAATCTCTCAAATGTACACTTTTCCTAAAATATGCAAATTCAAACTTTGTTTGATTAGACATTTAAAATATTTCATAAGACAAATTTATAACTTATCTAAAATAATGCGAGCAGTCCCAAACCCTATAAACAATATTTTTATTAGGGAGGAAAATGTCAATGGGGGGTGTTTAAACACCCAAAACCCCCCCCTGGCTACGCCACTGCATATTATTATGTAATATTTTTTTTCTGTAAAAATCAAAAATGTATAAAAATAACTAAAACTAATTTTTTATGAGCGTCTGAAGTTAGAGTTATAATAAAATCACGAAATTTTGTAAATTATTTTGTGTTAGATATTGATATCAAATATCAATGTTTCTTAATATATCTAATATTTAAAAAATGAATACAAAATTCCTTATAAAAAGTTTGCCGGAGTCACATTTAGTTTATGAGCTTTTGAAGTTCAAATTCTGTCTGGTATCGACCTTTTACCCTTGCTGACGTGTATCGTTCGTTAGTCTTCGTTATCGGTCGCGACCTTTTCATTGTTAAATATAATATATTAATCATTATATCGTTTATTCTGTAGTGGTGCTATAGTGCTATGGTGCTATAGTATATTATGTTCTCGAAAATACACTTTGCAGAAATTACGATATCGCCTTGTAGAATCAACCAAATTTCATAATTTTTTTTTTAAATTGTTTGAGGGAAATATTTTACATCCCGCATCGATCTCTGTTTTTCAATATTTTATTCTCAAACTTTATAATAAGACTTTTACTTAAAGATAAATAGCATTTTTTTACAAATTGTTTAATACCTACAATATTATTTGAAATAAAATACAAAATCAGGGATTGATGCTGGCTGTAGGAAGTCGTCTTCTTTCAGATAAAAAAAATAGTCATCGAAATCCGACAATTCCACAAAGCCTGAGAGTTATTCCTGTGAAGTTATTTTTTCGATATACCTAATACACCCTATCAACCCCCCCCCCCCCCTTAAATAGGTATCGGGTTGAAAGGAATAAAAAACTGGGTGGTTATCGGGATTGAATTAATGATATTATAAATAACGCAATTCAAGGTATCACCAGGTTTTATTATTACAGAACGTCGCCTAAGCGTAAAATAATCGCAAGACACAATTTACAAATAGTACCTACCTAATTAATGGCGGTTCGTCCGCGAGCACATACGTCGTGCTCAACTGTATCGGCGAAACATGATCGAACATGGATTACGTTTACGACGGCGGCTCCGGACCATTGATAAAATGTTATTGAATTTCGGAAAATTTGAAAAACTGGCACCGGGGGGGGGGGCCCTTAATATATATTTTTTACGGTAAATGGAAAAGTGGTGTACAATTCCGTTTTGTCTCTAGGTGGAAAATTTTGGATTGTGACAATTCATCGACTTCCAGAAATCTTTCTTTGAAAATTTCACTTTATTTTGACTAGGTATGCTTTACGATCAAATACCGTCTATTGTCTATATTGCCCAATATCTATAGTACGAAAGGCATTGTCACGGGCGCAATTTGGGTTAAATTTATGGGGGTGCTAGATTTATGTCGAATAAAGTGATCAGCGGAGAGCTTTATCTAAGATACCTACACCTTAATTTTATACACCTTGGCATTAATCTTAATATAAACAATTATCTAACACAATACATTATGATCTATATATTATTGTTCTGATATTATTATAATTATGAAAATGACAAGGTCTTGCACCCCTAAAATTGCGCCTATGCGGAAATTGTATACTTTTTCCGTAACATACTTGCAGGTTACATGACGATGGGACGGTTTGCGTTTGGACGAGTTATTTTTAAAGTGGTTAGATTCACTAATAACATAATTTTCAATCAAATAGGCAATATTCAGCATCGTTTATTTTGTTATGCAAGTAGTAAAAATGTTTTCAATTTTAATATCTGAGCCCTGAGGCATCCAGCAGAATCCAAACCCACCTCGACATCCTCTTGACATGGTACAAAGAATGGAGGTTCAAACTCAATGAATCCAAATCCATCCACTGCACATTCACTCTCAGACCAATAAGCTGCCCCTCTATCACACTTAACAACCAACCTCTCCCGACCTCTCAAAATGTCCGTTACCTTGGTTTATACCTAGATCACCGCCTCACGTGGGCTACCCACATAGGTACGTAACAAACGACTTGTACTAAATAATCGTCAAAGACAACTTCGCCTCCTCCTGCCATCCAAACATCTCTCACTACACAATAAAATCCTTATGTATAAAGTACTCCTCAAACCTATCTGGTCCTATGGAATTCAACTCTGGGGATCAGCCAAAGACTCCAATATAAACCGAATCCAAACATTTCAATCTAAATGCCTCAGGCAGATAACTAAAGCTCCATTTTATGTATCAAATGATACCCTCCACAAGGACCTTCTCATTCCGACTGTAAAAAACGTCGCCAAAACCCTATATAAACGTTTCCACCTTAAACTTTCAAATCACTGGAACCCTCTCTTCTCAAACAATCCCGGGCGATCCTGGCCGACGTTTAAAGAGTAGCTGGCTAGTTGACTAGTCCACCATCCCGTCATGAAGTGCTATTAATGAATAGCTTCTTCATCAAGCCAACCATGACCAATGACCTATAATGCATTATCCCTCCATTGTGCTTATTGTAATTGATATATGAGACAAAGGCCTTGTCAGTCTTTACAGACTTACAGTATCTGTTAGGTAGCTATATGTACAAATTTAATATTTTATACATTTTGAGCTACAAACTAATTATTGTGGTTTCGTCAAAATTTGAACTATAAATGCTTATAAAAAAAATCTTGGCTTCTATATACTTATGTAGGTATCGTTAATATTTTTAAATAAAAACTTTTGATGAACCTTGTATTCAATTTTTAAGCCTTTTGACCGAACAAATAGTTATTTATTGATATTTTTAGAAAAAAAACTAAAATTAATCAAAATATACAATCTAAGTGAAGACAGTCTATACTCAGGGTTACCAAACAATTTTAATACATTTTCATTTATTTTAGTTTTTCCTGATAGTTTTCAAAAATACCTAGAATTTTCCATTTCAACCTCCTAAAAGTACGAACTAGATCCAATACCAAAAACCTCTATTGAAGTCTGAAGACAAGACTTTATGGTCTCACTCCCGATTAATTATTCAACTAATTATTAATAAAAATATCGAAAGTCGGCCTTCTTACGATTGTTAAGAAAATTCTCCTCTACAGTTTTTATAGTAGGTATTTTTACTGTAAACCGCTTCAATAAGCCGTCTTACTTGAATTACGAAACCATGTTTTTATGCCATTTTGGTCACTAGTGTGCACTCTTAACGCTGGTTTACAGCCTTCATCCGCAGCGACAGCCTAGTTAAATAACCTAGTTATTAACGAATACGAAAAAAGCCTTAAACTTGGGCGCATAGACTCCCAAGGATTCCGGCACAGTTTCGGTAAACCCTTTTTTGGTGGCACTCGCGGTCACTTATATTTTTTTTATTCCCAATGATGTATTAGTACTGGTCTTAAGGTACTGACGTACTGACATTTCAATAAAACTAATAGTTTAATTAAATATCGAGGTTGAAATTCGGAATATATCAAGGAAATCGAGTATAAATTATTTTTGTTTTGTTTGGAAGTAATACAAATATTGCTAGAATGACATTAGTTTCACTTCACTCGATGTGCTTCCAATATCTAGATGTATTGAGTACATTTCTGTGAACTGCAGTTTGTTACAATTTTTAAAAGATTCGTCAAAAAATAAATGTCTACGAGTAAATGTGGCTTCTCTTTGAGCACTACTTGAAAATAGAATAATCCTTTCTCTGTTCATCAACATCATCTTCAAATAAGATAAACTTTACGCAGATATTTAAAAATGTTATACATATATCGTAAAATGGGACGAATAGAAACAATTTTAGAGGATATTTGGTTATAAAAACTCCAATTTTTTAGATACGAGTTTTTCTGAAAAGTCTTTTAGATAAACTACGCACAGACTCGTTATTTTAATGTGAAAATTTTAATTTAGGTCAGTTAGTTTTTTTATATTTTTTTTAAAAAACGTGTTCCTATTTCCACGTTGATGGGGTGAACCGGAACATAGGTTTTTCTCAATTTTCCTTATTCAGATCAACTGGAGGTTGATAGGAACACATTTTATTTTTTAGAAAAGGTTATAGGACTTACCTACCTTATTAATTTCAAAAAAAAATATATAAAAATACATAGGTAACTACATAATTAAAAATTTCACTTTCCTAAAATACTTCCTAATTGCAGTAATCAAAAATATATACAATTCAATAATTTATATTCGTCATTGAAAACAAAACAAACATATATTTGTTTAATTCAACTTATGAACTAATAACTATACAAATTTCAGATCAAAATGAACATTATAAATAAACAATATAAAGTTAACTCAATAACTGCAATATTAAAGTCGTATAAAACATAAAACCCATACTAAAAATATACTGCTATGTCGAGTAGATTCATGTGTTTTTAATAATATACATATAAAAAAAAACAATTTTGAATAATATAAAATATTTATAGGTATAATGCCTATTTTTTAACTTAAAAAAAAAACATTTATAATATTTTTTGTTTTACACAGTCTAAATATGCATAAAATGTTTACATTGTTTCATAAAATAATTATTACCAAACATTTTTTTACTGTTAATTTTATTCTAACAATAATCATTATTCATTTGTGCATTATAATTATATATATTAAACTAATAGGTTTTTTTAATGTGATTTATAAACATTTTTTTCAACTAGGAGTTGGAGCTTTTTTCACCATTTATGTAATTGTATCTATTTAACAAGTCATCTTCTTCTTCATCTTCGTCATCATCATCTTCATCATCATCGTCTTCCAAATATCGTTTAGTTCTACTAGATTTTCTAGGAGGAGACCTAAATCATTTTTTATTATGTTTCATTAATTTCATTCAATTTTAGTATTTAAGTTACCTTAAGTTTTCTTCCGATGAACTAGACGAATCTGGAGTGTTACGTCCACTTGGAGTTGGACTGCCAGGTGGCGAAAATGCTTGTAACAATTTACCTTTACTGTCTTTCCAAAAATGTGACTAAAAGAAAAACCTTGATTATATTCAGGCAAGTTAACACTAAACTTTTAACTTACAATTGGTCCATCTCGGCCAAACAACAATAAGAATGAAACAATAAAGTCTCTTGATCTTTCTTCCCATCGTTGCAACATGTCTACCTTTTTTTCACCAATAGTTCCCATAACTCGTTTACTGCGATCTTTAAGTTCTTCCATTTTGTTTTGGAGTTTTAATTTTTTTTCCTAAAATAATAATTTTTATTATCTTTGAGTTCTTATATTTTTAAGATAATTTATGTAAAAATCTAACCTTTAAATAAGATACATTTAAATCTTTGGCACTGTACCCACGTTGAAGATTACGTCTAACATACATATCATAATCCCGTACTATTCGAGAAATAACGTCTGACGTTGATACACCTTCAGTCCTTTGGGTGCCTACAAACATACCTTTTTCTTTAAGGCCTCCATAAATATCTTGACCATCTTCATTAATGTAAGGTATATCATCATGAGCAACAAAATCAATCTATACAGAATTTGAAACTCACATTTATCATTCAAAATAAAATAGTATTATTTTTAATTACTTTATTATCTATTAAAAATTGATCATCGGTTTCCCATGGTGCATCTTTAAGAACTTCATCTATATAACGGCAATGTCTAACAGCTTCATACCTTTCTTCATCCGTCATTACAGTCTTACCTTTAAAAGTATGTGTGACACTGTCACTGCATACTAAAATTTATACCCAACAAATACATTTATGACTATAAATTATCTATAATTTATTTACAACACTAAATTATTTTAACTAATTAAGACAAGTTATATCAACTAACCTCCAACAATCAAGTAAACATTTTGGAATACAGTTTTCGCTTGCATTAACTGCCTAGCATGTCCTTGATGGAACATATCATAAACACCATCTGCATATACTCTAATTCTTCGAGGAGCTGCAAATAACAAGCATTGTCTAAAATGAAAATTAAATTTCAGAGATAGATAATCATAACTCTATTCATTTTTATTTGTTTAGTAAGTATATAATTGTAATTTTGGATAGAATTTGTATTTATTAATATGAAATGTTAGTTTGCCTTATAGGGTTCCACATGGTCACACTCAGTGGCTTAATTGTGGAGGGAAGCACTTTCCCCCTGAAATATTTGGAAGCGACAAGGGTATTACTCCCACCCAGATATGCCATAGTAGACATCTTTAATCTTCTAAAATAAAGAAAGAATGGAATACATTTAATATACATACATAAAATAAAAATATTTTTTTCCTTAATCTATCACCATTTTCTTGGGTTAGATATTCACACCAAATTGAAATATACATATAAAACTAACTTTAATAGTATTGTGCCTATACCTTTTAATTCTTTATAAAAACATACGAGTGTATATTTTATGTATTTATTTTTTTCCCATATATTTTAATATAAATAAACAATGCAGACTGACAAATGCAACTTTTCACCCCAAACGAGTGAATGTGGCATCAAAAACAAGCATCGAGTAGTAAGGGATTCAATTATTGAATATAAGTACATTTATTTCATGTTCCTCCTCTAGTATAATATGTTGATGTATTGCCAACATTATCTTATTATCTTGGTTACAAAAATAACCCAATAATATTATTTCATGAATTATGATTACAAGATTATCGTCATATTATTTTCACATATGTCATACTTCATTTCTTTTTAAACTGTTGTATATTTTCTACTTATTACCTAATGTATTTTGATATGTATACCTAGTGCCTACAATTTTTTTTTAAGCCATAAAATGAGCTTTAAGACTAGTGTAAAGACAAATAATTGTGTTAGGGTTTTGATTTTGGTAAATACATTATCTTGACCTCCCATAGTTTTTTACCCGGTCACAATTCAAATAATTTGGTTAATCTTTATGGACACAGAAGCTCTTATTTAAGTTAATAGGAGTATTTATTAGGTTAAACATATTTCTAACTGTAACTTTTCAATAAATTAATCAGATTATATAGATAATGGAGACAAATGATAATTCAATAACCGTATACAGTAAAAAAAACCAAGACAAAACACAACATTTAGAATATGTACCTGCACAAACAAACACATACAAATCACTAGTATAATATGGTTTTTATCAAAGATAGTGATGATATTAATTGCTATATAAAAGTACATAAAATATTATATAATTTTAGAAAACCTAAATACAGAGGCGTCTCCAGGATTTTTCAATGGGGGGGGGGGCTTGAAAATTAGTTACAATTTTCTTTTCATTTTGTCCAGTCTAATAATTTCAGACGTTTATTTGAGGTATTTTAAAATGTTTGTAACTTTTCAACTTTTCTGGTAGAAAAAATGCTCCGATCATAAGCTTCGATGCTCAGTGTATGTTGTTGGAAGCAAATTGAATCTAGTTGGTACTATTAGGAGGTTGAAATTGAAAATGCTCAGTGCTTTTAAAAATAATTTGAGAAAAAAAAAATGAAAATTTATTTAAATGTTTGGTTATAAAGTCTTCACTTGGATTGTATTTGAATAATTACATTTTTTTTTCTATAAATGTCAATAAAAAATTATTTATCCGGTCAAAAAGCTTAAAATTGTAATACGTAAGTTTTTTTTATGATAGCTAAAATATTAACGATACATAGGCATCATGCTTATTTTTTATAAGCATTTAAAGTTCAAATTTTGTCAAAACCACAGTTAATTTTTAGTTCAAAACTTATAAAATATTAAATGTGTTAGCTAAGGCTAGACAATTTAATACAAGGTCTTTCATACAAATAGTTCATACTTTTACCGAAAAATTACAGATAATTTATGAAAATTGGTATGTTACAAATACCATGTTTTTTCAAAAATGAATTCATTCTGGAAAGACATATTTGAAATTTACGTCTTGCTTACTATAGTTGGCAGTTTAACTTGATTAATATTTTTTTGAAAAAGTAATCATAATACGGGTAATGGGGGGGGGGGGCTTTAGCCCCCCCCCCTGGGGACGCCACTGCCTAAATATTAATTTTATGATGTGCTTTAAAGGCCATTATAAGTTTATTTATTTTATTTGAAGAAACAATTAGCACCCAGTATGAAGAATAGAAAATAAATTGTACACTATACGCATATAAGTTACCATTAACAGAGGTAGTAAAAAGGGATATATATAAGAATGTAGAATAAGTGGTATAGATCATAGGTGAGAGATAACTGATTAATAACTTAAATATGGGTTTTTTTATTTGATTTCTGATGATAATTCACATTTATGAGGGACAAAATAAAACTTTCAGAACATTCCTTTACCCAAAAATTATAGACCTCCAGTTTTCACTATAAAAATGTGATCATAGACATTTTACCAGTTGACATCATATAGAACTAATATAATGATATAATATATATACATATTTTTATAATATAGTTCATACCTAAGCCAGAATTGGCCATATCCATAGTGATTTTTGTACTATAATCACAAGCATTCCGTTCTTCAACTGCATCTTTATCTGTACTAAAAGGTGCAGGTTTGAAAATTGACTAAAATCAAAAGATTGTAGAAAGCTGTTAATATTTAATTAATTACTTAAAGTGGTATTTTAGTATTTACTATTTAGTCTATAAATTACACAGTTTACTATATTCAGTTGTATAATTGAAGTAATATTCTATTGACTCTTAAAAAAATATGCTTTTACATGTTTTGTAGCTTTGACAAATTTCATTTTTATTCTACCTCTTATCCAAGGTATCAATTTAATTTAACCATACCAAAATGGTGCTGTATAATATTTTTTAATTATTTATTAATATTATGCAATATAGACAAAGAAAATTATAGGATGGTGGTATTCAATGCAACTTTAATTAAAATATATAATATTAAATATGTATTCTGTAAGAGTATACTTTTGGTGAAATTTTAAAATGATATCAAAATTAATCTACATTTTTATTATTATTTTGGCTCAAAATACTCATTTGATTTTTAGCATCTCTCTTATGTTTATTATACTGTTATAACTTATAATTACTACATTTATATGATGGCGTTAAAACGGTTTAAGACTAAACCGTTTTGAAAGTTAAAACGCTCGTGCTAAGTAGTTTAAAAATTTAAAACCGTTTTATTTGCTGAAACGTTTATATGTACATCTGATAAACCGGTTTAAGCAAATAAAACGGTTTTAAATTCTTAAACTACATAGAGCGAGCGTTTCAACGCCATCATATAAACATAGTAATTGATTTTATTTTTTTTCTCACGCGTACTATTTAATGTACCCATTGTTTCGAGGCATAGCTTGCTTTGTCTGTATAATAAAATAAATTGTAACCGTTTAAACTGAGAAATAATATGATAAAAGCCATTATTATTGCAATAATTAATAATAACAGAAAAACCCTCCTACAACATATTTTTTTTATCAGTCATAACCGGACGTAATAACTTTGTTAAACATCTGATTTTTCTCAAACTCATTTTTTTCTAGATTGTCGAAAAACATATAAATCATTACAAGGTTTCACAGTAAAAACAGAAATTACATATATATGTAAATGTTATATAAACATTTAATTAAGCATATACATCATCCACTTCATCTCAAGGACAAATAAATAATGATGTTTGCTATTTTAGTTGAAAATAGATCTATAAAATGCATACCTAATCCAAACATCATATAAAATATATTGAATAAACTAACATAAAAATATTTTACAATTTGTAATTGCTACGTTAGTAATACCAATATTAGTATCATTATGATTTCTCAAATCTGACTAAAGGTTATTCAGATAAAAATGACATGTTTATAAGAGTGATTTACTGAAGACATTCAAAATTTTATAATAGACTAATTATCTAATGGAGATGTTTTATAAAATAAATTTAAATAATAATTATGTACATTTTATACAATTAATAAGTATAAGAGATTTTTTTTTAATGAAGATAAAACTGTATTATCAAATAATTTTGATATCAGAACAATATTGACCAAAGTCTTACTAATTCTATAATTCTGTATTATTACATAGGTTTTTAATATATTTTATATCCTCCCATAAATACACCATTATTTTAGAACATAAATAAGTAAAACTAGTTTCTTTAAACCACACATTTTACAAAACTATTTAACTTAAACTTAAAAATATTATTCTTTATATAAACTGTGAAGGTTTTTATTTTAACTTTTTCAAGGTAAATAATAAGAAGTTGGTAGCTTCAATAATAACCATAGATATAACTTCTTTGTCATTGAAAAATCTTAATTGTAGAACTGATGTAAGGTTTTTAAAATTCTATATATTTTATATTATTTAAAATTGTATAGATTACAACTATAATAGTAAGAATACCGAAACAATTATTTCAAAAAAACTTATCATGGCCATGCAGTTCAAATGTAATCAACCTATATTCAATCCCACCATACAAACATAGTTCAGTTCATAGTGGCAGAGTCCACTTCATAATATACGTCTCATTAATGTGACAAATTATAGCAGGTATGCCAGTTTAATAACTTTAATAGCTTAACAGTAAGGTTTCTATTTACTTTTTTTTATCATAGTTAGCTGCCGGAACAATAGTCCACATGCAATTTTGTTAAAAAAAGCATAGCATTTGAAATAAAATACTTATTTATTTTATGGTTACATATTTAAAAAATAACAAATATCAAAAATTGAACATTAACACATCCAGACCACCAGTAGAAACTTAAGGATTCACAGAATTTAATTGATGGGCTAAAACTGTACAACCATAAATATACACTGACACATTTTGAAATTACCAATTAAATTATTGTAACATTAGATGCGTACTTGTTTGTATATTTAAAGCTAATATTTTGTTGCTATATTTATACGAGCTTAAATATCTATAAATTAGTATCCAACACTGAAAATGGTAATTTTTTTGGTAAATTATATTAAATATTATACATACTGGAGCAACATTGTGTAACTTAGGTTGTTCACATTTTTGTAATACATTTTTATTGCTGACATGCATCTCCACTTCTGTTGTATTATTAGTCACGTCACGTGTTCTTTTCTTAGACATGTTTGTGTGTTAACTATATGTTCAAAATAATAATAGAAATAATTTATAAGTCAATGGTACAAAAATATTAATTTAATTTAAAAATAATTAATTCTACAGAAATGAACACCTAATACCAAAATATCAAAAAATACCTATAAAAAAATAGGTACATATATTTTATCAGGCAGTGTTGTGTTAAATTAAAACTAAATAAATTAAATATTTTAAATTGTTCATATTTCTCACTATTTCAATAATAGGTGTTAAGAAATTATTTAATAATACATTTTTAGGAACTATTGGAACTAATTGTAATACAACAAATTTATTTCATCATATTTTAATAATTTCAAAACTTAATAAGTTAAATTATAAACAATTTAGTTCTTAAAAATAATATTTACAGCCTACCTACCTATTTTATTTAAAGTATAATTTACTAATAAATTAATGATTTATAAAATAAAAAATGAATTAAAATAATATCTTTTCCTATAACATAATATATAAATCTGTTGTTTACAACATCTCTATAAAGTATAAATACTTATTGAAAAATACTTAAAATTTATGAATTTAACTAAATAAGCTTTAACCTTGGCTATAACTATTCTAAGCTTTTAATAAATCTACAAAGTATTTTTCAAAATCAAGATAAGGCATAACAATTATAAAAAAAAATTTAAAAAAAAATTACATTCCCCTTCAAATCTTAAAGTGAATCTAAAAAAGACCATAATTATAATGACAAATGAATATCCTTAAAATATACTTAACATAAATTTAAGTTTAAACTTGTAAAATCAAGTTATCCAAAGAAAAATGTACCCATATTGTTTTTATATATTATAAATAATAATAGAAACTTACTGAAAATATGGCACTATTGCATTAATTTTAACATTAAATTGAAATAATTTAAAGTACCTAGGTACCACTGAGAACATAATACAGTTATTATACCATCAAGTAGGTACTAAAATAACAGTAAAATGAATACTTACGGAACAAATAGAATACTGCGCATAAAATAATATTATATTATAACAGGTAAGTATTATAGTTCAAGTCAATTGCAAATTGACATCGTACGCTTTTGATTTACGAATTACAATTGAATTTAACTAGATCGTTATACGGACGGCAATAAAACCGATTGCTAAATAAACTACCGGGTGACGAGATAAATGCGGTAATTGGTAAACCGTTCTAACTTCAAATTGGTAATTTCGGTGAGAAAATTGCGCAAACAATATTTTTCGAACTGGGTTGTGCCACTATCTCCGGACTAGCGGAGTCCGGACGGTGCTATAGTCGGTGCATACTGCATACGGAAATGTTTTACGTTATCAACCTATTATCAGCCGACACCGCATGTTTGTCAACGTCACGAATTAGTCACACCACGGTTCAATCTTGCACTGTGAGTCACACCAAGGTTAACCACATTTTTCATTATTATCTACTATGGACTTGGAACAATATAATTTCATTTTGGCAAACCGTTTTGGACGACTTTGAAAGGACAAACGGCAACACTGTGCTCCGTCATCTGTAGTAATTATTTTAGTTTTTAAACATTTTAATTGCTATTTATGCGTTTAAATTTTAATTCGTAAATAATTGTGTCTATACTCTAACTCTATAATATAGAGTCTATATTATTCTATACTCTATAGCATTGTTTCTCAAGCTGGGTACCTCGGAGATCACTCTGAGTTCAGGGTTCCGCGAACTCTCATTAAAATTAAAATTTAGAGTCCTGTCTGTTATTTAAAATATTTTTTGAATTAAATACAGTATAGGTACTAATAATAATTATTATTATTATATGAAATTATTATTATTTTTATTTTTATTTTAACATATTTTTTGAATTAAATACAGTGTAGAATCACATTATTATCAAATTAAAATATTATAATTTTTATTGCAAATAATCCTTACATAAATTATAATATGAAGCTAAAAATGACCAAAGAAACAAATAGTAGGTACCTAGGGATTCTAATTTTGGAGCTGTAATAACTTATTGTTTAAAGCTAAATAAAATAAAAATAAAAATAGGGGGACACAAAAAAGGGTTCCAAGGATAAAAAAGTTTAAGAAACGCTGCTCTATAAGAATAACAGAATTGAAGTGGCGTATTTGGGGGCAATTTGCGGTCATTTCTCCAGGAAGCACTTTTTTGGGGGCACCAAATATTTGTGGGAGCTTTTTTTTTGAAAACAGATTACAATGATTTAGGCAGTTGCCAGTTAGGCAAATCAATGTCAACAAAACCTTAAATTAATATTTAAATATAAGCAAAGCCATTATGTGCAATCAATCACCACATCTGATACGCATTATAATTTGATATCTTAATTTTTTGAACGGGGTGGGGAAATTGTCCCTATTACCCACCTCCCCTGCAACCGACTTTGATTTTATATGATTCATAAAAAAACAATGTTGCGTGTACTTACCAGACTTACCTATTGTTATTAAATAATATTAATTATTATGATAAATAACAGGGATGCCGGGATGGGCAACTCAATGCTACTAGAGGACCAATTTTGAATGTGCAAAAATCTAGTGGGGAAAAAAGCAGGCATCTCAAACATTCTGTCAGAAGCCCTCCACCCGGACAACATAAGACTCATAAATCATAATAACCTTTATTACTAAGTCCAACCTTATCAATAGTATTTAATATGTAAATTATATAACATGTAAATAATTTAGAGTTAAACTCATTGTTGCCAATGCTCATTGTTGCCGAGGCTTAATTTAAATAAAAAAAAAAAAATAACTTAATAAATTAATAAAATAAAATAAAATACAGAAAAACCAATTGCCCATCCCTGATATATAAATAAAAAAAAATGAATAACTATATTAAACTTATTTTAACAAGTATAATACATTATATTGAAAACAATGTTACATAATTATTAATTGATTATAGAAATAGAAGATAATTCTAGGATAGCAAGATTTTTTTATGTGTTGAATGTACGGGAGCCAAGGGGGCTTTGGAGTCAAAAATTATTCCAAAGATTTTAATTTGAGTTTTGTTCTTGATGGTAGTTACGTATGTTCATTGATATCTTTTCCTTTTATTTTTTCGATTGATAAGTATAAGACTCATTTTATTCGGCGCTAATCGAAATCCGGACGTTTTGGACCAGGATAACATGAGTTTGTTGGTTGAGTTTAGCAGAAACTGTTGTATAGTGTTGGAGTTGGAGCTGTGGCAGATGATAGTGAAAAGCGTCCACGTATAACAGAGGGATTTTAACGGGCTATGTACTCCTTCGGAAATATCATTGATGGCGATTAGAAATAGTGTAACTGAAATAGTGGCGCTGTTTAGCCTTGAGGTACACCATTCTCCTGTGCTAATGTATCTGATAAAGTTTAATGTTTTGACCGGAAAGGTGCTGTCGCAGAGTAAGATGTTTATGAACTCTAACATGTTTCCTTTGGTTAATATTTTGTTGAGTTTATAAATAATTCTAGGCCTCCAGCTGTATCGTATGCCTTGGTAATGTCAAAAATAATTCCTAATTTAGTTTGTGCTGAAGGGTAGTTTGAATTTCGTTTTTTATTTTTAATAGGTTTTTAGTAGTAATCCTGTTCCTTATAAAACCGTTTTGCACGGGCGTGAGGTAATCGGATTTCTCCAGAAACCACATAAGTCGATTGACGATTATTGATTATTTTCTCAAGTAGTTAACATAAGGGTTGAGAAGGTAGAAAGGGCAATAGGTAAGGGAGAAACTTGTTTTTTTTTTCAGGTTTTAGAATAGGGATAACGTAACCATGTCTCCAGGAATGTAAAGTGTGATGTGGAGAATATGTACGTATCAATTGGTGTGAAATCTTTGGTTTTCTAAGAATCTTGAAGTGGAGAAAATTGAAACAGAAGATTATCTAGTCAAGTAAGGTGGGGTTTAAGGAAAGTTTTGATGATTTTGGGACGGATTTCGCCAACGATTTTCATCAGGAATGAGGTATTGGAGTCAATCTCTTAGAATAGATTATGGATGTTGAAGTTTTTATTAAAGTAATTTTCCAGACAAAACTTGAACTGGAGCACAGTCACAGAGGGCTTGTTGGAGAAAATTTCCTATACTGGTTTGAGAGCCTTAAGTATTTTATCTTTGGTTCTGATTGGTGATATATAATTGGAACGCACTTTTGACTTTTTTGTGGGGTTGTAGCGAGGATTGTGGGTTGCCAAATCTGACATGTGTAGGGAGGTATTATTAGCTTCGAAGGATTATGAGTCTGAGGAGCCTTTTAGCTGGTTTTTCTTCTTTTTTTGGTCTTTGTGGATGGAAAGGGTGAGGGGGAGGTTTTGGGTGTATTTGGAGAGAAGGAAGGAGAAATAGGGTGTTTCTAGGCTGGTGTGTGTCGTATTCTGGGAGCGATGAGAGGTTGGGTGGAGGGATAATTTTCATAAGTCCGTCGCATGTGGGTGGGGGTAGCTGCTGTAGATGGTTCCGGCCGCTCTTCTGCTTCAATATCTTCAGAGGAGACAAGTGAATCTTTCTGCATGTTCGGTTGTGCCCAAGTTCCACCTGTTAAATATGACTAAGGAAGTTGAGTGTGGCTGAGAGTATTCGTGGCTTATTTTTTGATCGAGTTGGATGTGTGGTCAGTTGATTTTAATAATAAGCATGTTATTGTGTCATCAGTGAAAAAGATTCTGAATTATATTTGGTTGTGGATAATTGTTTAGGACCCGGACAGTTTTGGTGAATCTTCGAGTTTTATGTATACCTCAGGGAGGAGATGCTATATCTTCACGTGGTCTCCCCGGTGAGTAGTGTGTTTTTGAATTTTTCAAAGGATCTGAACTGTGAATTTTTTACAATGAACACACGAAACCAAATAGCATCACACTGACAGCAAGATGTCCTTGGATCTCCTGGCCTTTTCGGCAAAAACAGCCTTTTCAGGGCTCTTTTGACTTTCGCGCTGCCCGTGCTAAACAAAGAATTACCAAAAAACCTATAAAAAACACAGACAACATAAACTGTGTAGATCTATCCTACCTAAGTAAAAAGGAATCTCAAAGAAGTATAAGAGTTTTTCACCTGAACCTTGAAGGCTTAACAAGAGCCAAATCCGAAACCCTTAGCGGAACGTTCAAAAACGTAGACGTGCTCGCACTACAAGAGACCCATGTGCGGAAGGCGAGACCAGTCGTCTGAAATCCACAGTTTCAATATGATCGACTATATAGGACATCTCAAACACGGGCTGGCAACGTATGTTAACCAAAACATAGAAGAGACAAACGTTGAAACGTGGTTCCCATAGCTGGAAATGTACACTCAATTGGCATCCGTATAGTAAATCTTATAATTTATAACGTATACAAACCATCCTCGGAAAGGTGGTCCAACTCAGTGCTCCCAGTCCAACAATGCCCAACGATCTATTTAGGTGATTTTAATTCACACAGAACCGAATGGGGCTACCCAACCGAGAATGAAGACTAGGGAAAACTTACTAGCTGGGCAGCTGTTCACCGTTTGCACTTAGTATATAATGCTAAGTAAGGCGGCACATTTGAGTCGGGTAGGTGGGGCACGATTTCCTTCCCCTGACCTATGTTTTGTATCATCAGATAAGATTGACCAACCTATAAAAGTTCCCAAAGAGCCAACATAAACCTATTGTTATAGACACAGGGATCAGCCTCCCACGAATAAATAAGCCCGTAATACCTAGATGGAAACTTCGGAAGGCAAGATGGCCAGAATACACTAAAAACATGGAAGATAATATCAACCGAATTCCGCCTATCCCAAAAAATTACCTTAGATTCGTAAAACTAATCAAGAAAGCTGCTACCACAGCCATACCAAAAGGACATAGGCAGAATTATATACCATGCTGGAATAAGGAATGCGAGCTTCTACTACATGAATACGAGCAATTGGGAAGTGAGGTAACTGGAAATCGTTTAATGGCCCTAATAGACTAGGAAAGAAGGAATAGGTGGATCTCCGCAATAGAAGAGATGGATTACACCTTCTCGAGCAGGAAAATTTGGGCCCTTTTGAGAAAACAAGCAGCAGCGGAGCCATCAAGGAAAGTTTTGAGTGTTGCAGCCAGTGATATAGCTAACCTACTGTTCAGAACGTCTAATATCAAACCCCAAAAGAGGGAAAAAATAGAAGTGAGAAAAGAACTTTTAGAACTACTAAATCTATGCAAAGAAAAGACGTCACTCTTGACAGACTTTACCGGAGAGGAAGTCCTAAACGCACTTAAATCAGTATAAAATGGAAAAGCAGCTGGAACGGGCGGAGTACTTCCAGAGTTTCTAAAAAACCTTGGACCCAGAAGTACTAAATGGATTGCAACACTTGCCACAAACATAGTAAACTCGAGTAACATCCCTAAGTCTTGGCACGAATCCAAAGTTATGGCCATCTTAAAGCCCAATAAAGAACCCACCGCGCACCGATCCCAAAAATTATAGTCCAATATCTCTGATATCATCAACATACAAACTCTTTGAAAGAATGATCCTAACACGTTTACAACCGATGATTGAAGCATCCTTGCCCATTGAACAAGCCGGTTTTAGTTAAATAGAAATTGCTGCGAACAAGCTCTAGCTTTAGCCACGCATATAGAAAACGGGTTCCAAAGACAGCATAAGTCCGGTTCGGTTTTCCTAGACCTTTCTTCTGCGTATGACACAGTCTGGAAGTGAGGTTTAATTCTAGAACTGTCGAAAATATTAAAATTCAGAACAACGGTACGACTAATAGATAACATCCTGTCAAATATTAAATTCCGAGTATCTCTTAGTGGCAAAGAAAGTCACTACAAGCGCCTCAAAATTTACCCCCTCAAGGATTAGTACTGTCTTCACTATTATTTAACGCATATATAGCAGTTATTACCGAAACGTCTTCAAGAAAATTCATGTATGCGGATGACGTGGGGTTAGTAACTCATGCCATAAGCTTCGCAGAATTAGAGAGTACGCTTAATGAAGACCTAGACAAAATGCAAACATATTTTCAAGAGTGGCACCTAACGCTTAATCCAAATAAGTCAATAACAAGAACCTTCTATCTCAACAATCGGGAAGCAAAAAATGAACTTGAAATAATGATCGCAGGTAAAAAAATCGCTACAGAAGATGTCCCAAATACTTAGAAGTGAAATTCGACAGAACTCTAACTTATAGCCAACATCTGGAATCCGTTAAAAATAAGTTAAAAACACTCAACATCATAGCTAAGCTACCGGTTCCAGCTGGGGATGTAGTACCAGTGTACTCCGAACTTCAGCCCTAGCATTAGTATATAGTGTCGCCGAATACTGCTCACCAGTATGGGCAAGAAGTATGCATTGTAAAAAAAGTGGATGTACAACTAAATCACACCATGCGCATCATCTCAGAAACTGTAAGATCCACACAAACGGAATGGCTACCGGTCCTATCAAACATAGCCCCTCTCGACCTCCGGAGGTTATCTCATACTTCAAAAACCATCTTAAAACTGAGCACATTTCAAAACTTGCCCCCTACCAAAGGATATCCTAGAACATCCCCCAATTAGGCTAAGGTCAAGGTACCCTATCTGGTGTAATGAAGTACCCGAAGAGCCCACAGAACGGTTATGGAAAAACCGATGGGACATAGCAGAAACTCGTAACAAAACCCTTTTTACTGACCCAACTATAAAAGTACCTGGATGGGATCTTACTCGGGCCCAATGGACAACTCTCAACCGCATCAGGACGGAGCAGGGAAGATGCAATTACTTACTCCATAAATGGGGAATGTTCGACTCTCAACTATGCGAATGCGGTGATAAACAAACTATCAATCACATTGTCCAGATATGCCCTAACACGAAGTTTGAAGGAGGGTTAGCCAAATTGCACAAGGTCAGCCTGGCGGCCGCCAAACGGTGCGACGAACTCACTATACGTTTGTGATATCTTCCTACTTGTTACCCATTCACTATAGGTACCACTGTTAATGTTGTTACCATTATTATCACCACTATAATTGATTTACTTTTTAATTATTTTGACTATTGTTTTGATGTTACATCATTTATTTTACTAGTTATTTTATTTTGTAATTAATGTTGTAACGGAACAAACATACACCACTAAAACGGCCATTCTCATGGCCAACATATATTATCATATGACAAATATATGAATTCTGCCGATGGAAAATGACATCGTTTCAACCAAGCGACCATCGGAACGAAAACAGTTGGTATTGCCTAACCAAAGGGCCGGCAGCCAATCAGAAACCGGAATACATCGGTGAACAGGTATATATACCGGTGCGTTCCCCGATGTACTTCACTTCAACTCAAACCTTCAAACCGTCAACATCTCCAGCAAGAACGAGACCTGAAGGACTGAAGCAACACCCGCCGAATCAGACGACCAAACGACAATCTACGAAGCGCCTGCCGCAGACACGAGCTATCAAGCGCTCCCACAACGGCGATCTGCGAATAGCGCCTGGTGCGGAAGCGAGCTATCAAGTGCTCTTACAACACCAACTGCGAACGACAGCAGGACCACCGACCACGCCGATTCCACTGGCAACGGATTACGGGTTGCCTATACCATACGACTGACGGCGTGTATATTGTTCAGCACCGCTCAGGGCTAATCGACCATCAGGCACTGTCTTACACTCTTACCCATAGACACCTGACGAACGTCCTCGAAGTGCAACAATCAGCGTCAAACCGTATCTACGGGCAACGCCGTAATATCGTCTCAAGACCGCGGGGATATCGGCGCTAACAATCGACGCCCCAGCCGAACCCATCCCGGCCGACGGCTTATACCGTCGGATAACCGCGGGAACTACCAAAAACTTGTCCTTTTCAGGACAACCACCTTTATATAGACCCCCCAAGCGCGCCTGTTACGGCCACGCTAACCGGACGAGGCCCATAGAGCGGACGCCACTTTCATAAGCGGGCCCGATATGTTCAAGCCTCTTCCTCATCCCATAAATTGTATTTAACAGTATAAACATTCATACTATTGTACGGGGATTCGATAACCGGCTGGCTTTCGGACCCCTCCCATATATTGTAAATAAATTAATCATTCCATGGAAATAAACATCTTTCATACTAAAACCCGAAGAAGTTTTTCATTATTACACAACGGTGCCACGTGAAATACGTGCACCGTTTCAATGTTACTCCTTGAGTTATTGATAAGCTGAAAATGTCATATGCATAAATAAATGTATTCCTGACAACGGAAGCTCAATATTATATCCATCAATGTTGATACCAGCTTTGAAATGGTTGACCTGAGAAGTAGGAATTATGTAAGGTTTCTAGTATGGCTTGGTTAGGTATTGATGGACAAACATTGGATATGACTATCCTTTTAGCGGGGTTAATTAGTATGCGGGTTTGGATAACTTCTTTGCTTATATTTATTGTTGAAGTGTTTTCTATCAGTGAGTCGAGTATCTGTTTGTTTGATAGAAAAATGCAGTATCTGTTGTTTGATATTCTAGAGACATAATATGTAATATTTTTGTTGCCGATTATGTGACCTATTGATACTACATTTCTCTTTATAAAGATCTATTTCTGTATACAGTGCCTTACCATCAGTGTTTTTATTTGTGTAAAGGTTATTCCTTTTAATGTTTTAATTTTGTTCCACATTGTGGTTGGGGAAATATGACTGTTTAAACTAGATGTACAATTTTTCCATGACTTTTTTTATTCACTTTTAATGTGAAATCTGACTAGCGCTTTGTTTTTTTTTAAATTGTCTAAAATCTTGAAGTCTAAGGTTCGCTTGTATTTGTTAAATGCAGTTTTTTTCTGTATAGCTTGTTTAATAGTTTTATTTCACCAAGGGACTGGAGGTATCTTGCTGGAGTAGCTAGTTAACTCAACAACATCAGATACTGTATTTATAATGTGGTAATTTTTATGTTATCTTCTATATTATTAGTATTTGTCCAAGATGTTAATAAAATATTTTTATAAATTTCCGTTTGGTATGTTTTCCAATCGAAATTTTTTTTATTTCCATTTTTTGTTCCAGTATAATGATTATATGGATTGATGAGATTGAGAGTCATGATGATTCTGATGATTACTTGATAATTCTGGTGTGGCATCCCAATCTATGTAGGGACTAGGGAGTAATTGTAGATGATGGGAATGAAAGGTCGATGGCTAAAAGGTGTCCCGAGCCACTAACTCTTGTAGCTTGGCCACTGTTAAGTATATTGAGGTCGTTGTTGCTGTAAAGTGTTTGCTCGATTATAGTTCCCTGTTAGTCAAGGTTGGAGCGCCCCATAAAAGGCTGTGACTGTTGAAGTCTCCTAAGAGAAATGAGGGGTGGGGAGTTGATTTATAATGTTTTGAATATTGGACGGCTCAAAATCATGAGAGTTTAGTGGGTTTATATTGCAGATTTTTATTGTTATTGTTATTGGATTATTAATCAAAACATTTACTGCAACCACTTTTAGATAAGTATTAATAATAATTTCTTCGAAGTGATAATTTGAATTTATATAGGTTGCCCCACCACTGGATCTGCCAGCATCAGTTCTATTTTTATAGTATGCTGTGTAGTATTTTAGGAAGTCGACCTTGTTGTCTACCAATAAAAATTAGTTTCTTGTAGTCATATTGAGATTGGATTGTATTTGTTTAATAATAAATTGGTTTCATTTAATTTGGAGAAGAATCAATTTGGATTCCGTTGGAGTATTTAAAGACTGTTATAAATTATCATAATTGGTTTAATATAGAGTTTATTTGGTATAATGGTTATGAATTAGTCTAGTAGGTTTCGTCATCATTACTGTCAGAATTAGGAATCTGAAATCTTGTTTTACATTTTAAAATCTTAGATTTAAAAAGAAAAATTTTTACGAATTCTTAACTCAAAATAATTTGCTAATTTTCGTGATTTTTCCATATTTTGTCAATTTTTGAACTTTAAATGCTTATAAAAAAAATTGTGACTATAAGGATTTTTAATATTTTTCATCTGCCTTTGAAACAATATACTAGGAGCCGTCTATTAAATTTTCAAACTTTCGCAACCCACAAATAAAATTTTATTGATATTTTTAGAAAAAAAACTAAAAAAAAATGGAAAATGAAAATGTCCCTAAACAGTTCAAAATAAATCAAAATATTTTGAAAATGTTATCGTGTACAGAAAATGCAAATATAAACAACCAGTGAAAATTTCATGTATATACGTTCATTTGTTTTAGAGTTACACCAAAAACCAAAATCGATTTTTTGGAAAACTGATTTTGCGTAAAAATTCCCGTTTTTCCTTAATTGTTATGTTGTTTTTCCCGGCGCATATGAAAACTACTGGAAAATTTTTACTTTTGACCCCCCAAAGTACCAACTAGATTCACTCTCCTATCAGAAAAGATACTGTTGAAGAAAATCCAAGCACTTTTACTGTCCTAAAACGTGATGACAGACACAAAAAAAAACAAAAACACATCATTGTAAAATCAATACATTCATCGTTCCACTCAGAATCTAAAATTGAAAAATGAAAATGTCCGTTAACAGCTCAAAAGAGTCAAAATATTTTCAAAATTGTATGGTGTATAGGAAATGCTAATATAAACATTCAGTGAAATTTTCATGTATCTACAGTTATTCGTTTTTGAATTACAACAAAATAAGGAAATCGCTACATGAGAAATCGAGTGAATATCCAATGTTGTAAAAATTTGAATTTCCAACGCTCATAAAAATTTAATTTGACTTTCCGGTAGAGATTTTATTATTGATATAGGTAGACAAACTTATGAGTAATCTTGTATTAGATTTTCAAATCCTAGATTTAAAAAGAAAAATTTTTACGAATTCTTAACTCAAAATAATTTGCTAATTTTCGTGGTTTTTCCATATTTTGTCAATTTTTGAACTTTAAATGCTTATAAAAAAAAACTGTGACTAAGGATTTTTAATATTTTTCATTCACCTTTGAAACAATATACTAGGAGCCTTCTATTAAATTTTTAAGCTTTTTTAACTAACAAATAAAATTTTATTGATATTTCTAGAAAAAAACTAAAAAAAAGGTGGGTAAGTGGATGTCGCTCTGCTGTACAGTAGGTTACAAGTGGGTCACTGTATAATGGATGGTATTAAATTTGAATTCAATGATACAATATCATTGTATAAGAAAAACGATTCTGAGCGAAGACGGTATGTCAGTCTAGGTTTAAGACAAATTATATACATATCTATGGTATTAAAAAAAAAAATTGACCTATAATAAATTCCAAATTAATCATATCACATTATCACAATATCCATTAGGTACTTATAACATGTTATACATCAACATCAATAACAAACCCTGATACTATCATAGATATATAATAGTACACTTTAGAAGTTTCAAGTAGGTACCCACGAATAATATTATATAATCACAACAAAATAACTAGGTTTTTTAATATGTAATTTCGTCCAAATTTGAACATAAAATGACTATAAAAATAAACAGTGATTGTATATTTTTTAGATTTTTCGGTAAGAGAATTAATTACTTACGTGGAATTTTGTTTTTCATTTTCAATCCTTAGCTATAAAAACTGAACATTTTATAATTTATTAATTACGATGATTAATTATTTTCGAGATTTTGAAAAATTCTGTCAAAATTCGATGTTTAAATGCTTATAAAAAAAAATTGTGACTATGTATTTTTAATATTTTTCAACTGATATTGTAACAATATATCAGGAGCCTTGTATTAAATTTGTACACTTTTTGGCCCAACAGATAAAACTTTATTGATATTCATAGAAAAAAAAACTAAAAAAATTGAAAAATGAAAATATCCGTAAACAGCTCAAAAAGAGTCAAAATATTTTCAAAATTGTATGGTGTATAGGAAATGTTAATATAAACATTCAGTGAAATTTTCATGTATCTATAGTTATTCGTTTATGAATAACAACAAAATAAGGAAATCGCTACATGAGAAATCGAGTGAACATCCAATGTTGTAAAAATTTGAATTTCAAACGCTCATAAAAATTTAATTTGACTGTCCGGTAGAGATTTTTTTATTGATAAAGGTAGACAAACTTATAAGTAATCTTGTATTAGATTTTCAAATCTTAGATTTAAAAAGAAAAATTTTTACGAATTCTTAACTCAAAATAATTTGCTAATTTTCGTGATTTTTCCATATTTTGTCAATTTTTGAACTTTAAATGCTTATAAAAAAAAACTGTGACTAACGATTTTTAATATTTTTCATCTGCCTTTGAAACAATATACTAGGAGCCTTCTATTAAATTTTCAAGTTTTTTTAACCAACAAATAAAATTTTATTGATATTTCTAGAAAAAAAACTAAAAAAAATGAAAAATGAAAATGTCCCTAAACTGTTCAAAATAAATCAAAATATTTTGAAAATGTTATCGTGTATAGAAAATGCAAATATAAACAACCAGTGAAAATTTCATGTATCTACGGTCATTTGTTTTAAAGTTACACCAAAAACCAAATTCAATTTTCTGAAAAATCGATTTTGCGTAAAAATTCCCGTTTTTCCTTAATTTTTCTTTTGTTTTTCTTGGCGCTTTTGAAAAGTACTGGGTATTTTAAATTTTGACCTCCCCAATGCACCAACGATATTCACTTTCCAATCGAACAAGATACTGAAGTCGAAAATCGAAGCATTATTTCTACTACTTATCGTGTACACAGACACAAAAAAAAAAATAAATAAAAAAAAAAGGTGGGTAAGTGGATGTCGCTCTGCTGTACAGTAGGTTACAAGTGGGTCACTGTATAATTGATGCTATTAAATTTGAATTCAATGATACAATATCATTGTATAAGAAAAACGATTCTGAGCGAAGACGGTATGTCAGTCTAGGTTAAGACAAATTATATACATATCTATGGTATTAAAAAAAATTGACCTATAATAAATTCCAAATTAATCATATCACATTATCACAATATCCATTAGGTACTAATAACACGTTATACACCAACAACAAACCCTGATACTATCATATATATATAATAGTACACTTTAGAAGTTTCAAGTAGGTACCCACGAATAATATTATATAATCACAACAAAATAACTAGGTTTTTTAATATGTAATTTCGTCAAAATTTGAACATAAAATGACTATAAAAATAAACTGTGATTGTATATTTTTTAGATTTTTCGGTAAGAGAATTAACTACTTACGTGAAATCTTGTTTTAAATTTTCAATCCTTAGCTATAAAAACTGAACATTTTATAATTTATTAATTACGATGATTAATAATTTTCGAGATTTTGAATAATTCTGTCAAAATTCGATGTTAAAATGCTTATAAAAAAAAATTGTGCCTATGTATTTTTAATATTTTTCAACTGATATTGTAACAATATATCAGGAGCCTTGTATTAAATTTTTACACTTTTTGGCCCAACAGATAAAACTTAATTAATATTTATAGAAAAAAAAAACTAAAAAAATTGAAAACTGAAAATGTCCGTAAACGGCTCAAAAAGAGTCAAAATATTTTCAAAATTGTATGGTGTATAGGAAATGCTAATATAAACATTCAGTGAAATTTTCATGTATCTACAGTAATTCGTTTTTTAATTACAACAAAAAAAGGAAATTGCCACATGAGAAATCGAGTGAATATCCAATGTTGTAAAAATTTGAATTTCAAACGCTCATAAAAATTTAATTTGACTTTCCGGTAGAGATTTTTTTATTGATAAAGGTAGACAATCTTATGAGTAATCTTGTATTAGATTTTCAAATCTTAGATTTAAAAAGAAAAATTTTTCCGAATTCTTAACTCAAAATAATTTGCTAATTTTCGTGATTTTTCCATATTTTGTCAATTTTTGAACTTTAAATGCTTATAAAAAAAAATTGTGACTAAGGATTTTTAATATTTTTCATCTGCCCTTGAAACAATATATTAGGAGCCTTCTATTAAATTTTCAAGCTTTCGCAACCAACAAATAAAATTTTATTGATATTTCTAGAAAAAAAACTAAAAAAAAACTAAAAATGAAAATGTCCCTAAAACCTCCCCAATGCACCATCGATAATCACTTTCAAAACGAACAAGATACTGAAGTTGATAATCGAAGCATTATTTCGTCTACTTATCGTGTACACAGACACAAAAATTAAAAAATTAAAAAAAAAATATAAAAACACACATCATTGTAAAATCGTTCCACTCAGAATCTAAAATGGCAATAACAATAGTGGATTGAGCATCGGTGCACATCTTGAAGTGGTCTATTATTGGTGTCAAATTATAAAACAGACTACATAATTATGACTTTAACCGGTAGATTAGATCATACAGTTTGTGACTGGATGAACTTGTGTTGTAATGTACCTGTCAGAATGTTTTAAAATCGTACCTACTAAATTTGGAGAACTCGGAATAGTGAATAGTGAATAGTAAAATTTTTTTTTTTAATCTTCAAACATATTTATGTCCTAATTTTATTAATGTATATTTTATAGATAATACAAAAATCACCCAATCTCCATAATATTATATAATCATCCACCAATATTATCAAACAATATTATATACGCTAAAAATAAATGATGGATTTTATTTTACAAGTGGGACATATCTAAATAAATACATTTTTATATTTTTGAAATAATATTATTATATGTTTAAGATATTATATTATTATATTATTTTCAATAAATTTAAAATGTACATAATTATCTATATAAATACTTATCTACAATAATTTTTAATCCTAGAAAGGTACCTATGTAATTGAGTTGTTTATTAAATATTTTCAATAAAAATATGTAACATGTATTAGCTATGGGCTATGTACCTATATAAATACCTATATGATAAAAGACTAAATTTAAATCAAATATTAATTTGGAGACTTTTTTTCCGTGAAACTTTCTTACCGGGGACTTTTTTTCCTAATATCACAATACACGCCGATATGGCTGGTCAGGGTATAATGGACCCTCGGACCACGCGTATAATCACGACGTTGTAAATCATAGCGAAAATGTCGTACATCCATTATCAAAGGCACATACCGACATACCCAAAGGATTGAAAGATTTGCTTCCAAAATCCAAGGTACCTATAATATTAAAATATAATAATAAAACCTAGGAATAGATAATAATGTAATAACTATTATAATTTACGGGATCTTATTGAAACGTGGTGGAGACTGGAGAGGTATGAATAAAACTGACACATTTAACGCATTTCTGCGAGGGACATTGTACAAGTAATTTATTATTTATTTGTTTAATTTTAATTTTATTAATGAAACAAGTAACGAGACGGCAACGAATTTATATATAATAGTTTGTAATAATTATATGATATATTATAATTATTACAAATCTAACTCCATAAGTATCCACTAAGTCACTAAGACAGTAAGACAGCGCTAGTATTTCTAGGAGGACAAATAACCCCCGTACACCGCCCAACCTATAACATTTCTTGGTAAATCTCCCCACAACTTCCAACCATGCTGTGTCCAATCCGTATCTAAACTACCGACTGATTAATCGAATGATAAACGACGGGATTCTATTCCCATAAAATAATCGATAGTATTTGACTACAATCGAATGTTGTAAGAAACTACCGACTTATCTGTCAGATACTCCGATTATTTATGCTACCGAATACCGACTGACCATTCGATTATATTTTATACCACAGACTTCTGTAATATTATAGAATAGTCTGTGATTTATACTATCCTAAACTAACCTTTTTTCGGCACACGCCAAAATAGTAAATAGCCCTTGGTCGAATCCAGTGGCGGCTATCAAACAAAATAAAGGTGTATCAAATTTTGAATTTAGTTACCCACCCACCAACTCTGGTATACAATGGTATACAATTTAGTGCCTAACCAATATTTTACCACCCACCCACCCAATTATAAGGTGTATCGACGGATACACCTTGAGTATAGCATAGCCGCCACTGGTCGAATCAATAAACCTTAGATCATATTCTATAAAAAAAAAAAAAAAGTAGACGTGGCCCACCTATACTGGTGGGCATGCTGGTTTGTCACGCTGGTAGGTATGTCTATCGTGCACATACCGTATGGACCGTATGGCCGTATGGGCAGGGCTTAAAGTGGAAAAAAATCCCAGGGGGGACTAACGTCTCCATATAGTTTTAAGCGTTCCATATATCGTTTTATGTATAATGTCTAATGCATAATATACATATAGTTATAGTGGGTACATGTAATTTATAATCCCACCAAAAACATATATGTAAAATGAGAGCCAAGTTCAATACTATAATATATGCCTTGGTTGTTGACTTCAACGACAAAAGAAGTGAGATCTAAATGGGTGCCAAGTTAGGATAATATATTGAAGCCTAAGGTGTGACTTGGCTACTTTTCATATACGAATTATTATTATAAGTACCTACTAAAACAGTAATGGAAGAGTGAAGATGATTTTCCGAAGAATAAAATAAGAACTCAAAGCTTTAGAACTTGCAAATGCTATAATATATAATTCGTAACGTACATTTCGCCAGCCCCCCCAAATTAAATTTTTGAAATTTTTTTTTTACCAAACATTAGTGTGCCATTAGTGTGCCAAGTCAGACCTTAGGCTTCAATATATTATCCTAACTTGGCACTTGGCAGCCATTTAGATCTCACTTCTTTTGTCGTTGAAGTCAACAACCAAGGCATATATTATAGTATTGAACTTGGCTCTCATTTTACATATATGTTTTTGGTGGGATATCATTACTTTTTGTATGTAAATTATTATAACCTAACCTAACCTAGCCATGACGTATTCTATAAATAAAGTTTATTACTATATAATATAATTCAGTTACTAATATTAATAATAATATTTATTATAAAATATTTTCCGTTGTATATACAGAGTATAAAATATATGTAAAATTAATATACAATTATTTTAACTCTTTTTGAGTATATTTTTAATTATCATAATTTTATTGACTGTAGTTTCTACTGTTGGGTGGATAATTCATAATTTGTAAGAATAATTATTTAATTATTTTAATTGTAATATTTAAAAAAAATAATATTAATTACATACATAGATAGAAAAAAAAGTATGTCGCTGCGCGCGGGTCGACAATATCGACACATATTCGGCTAGTCGTATTTTTGGAGCGGCGATACGGGAAAGGTTATTTAAGTCAACATTTCATTACATTACATTAAATTAGAGGCAATTCATTAATAAATTGAAAAATTAAACATAATAGATAAAATAATTGCAAAATTATAATAAAATCAATTGATTAAAAAATTAAAAATTAAAAAATTAAAAATTTTCAAGTTTCTGATTTTTTCCTTTGTATTTACCTAACTACCTATCTGTATGCCAAATTTGAACTTTCTAGGTCATCTGGAATTGGGTTAGAATTTTGATCTATAGGTAAGTCAGTGATAAAAATGACGATTTTCGGACGTTAATATCTAAATAACGGTTTGAAGTGTGTTTATGAAATTTAGAGCACATATGTATCTCGTTAGTCTCAATATATGAGCCAAATTTGCCATGTTTATGTGGAATAGTTTTTGAGTTATGAGGGGGTTGTGCGCCGTGCCGCTCCTACTTTGAAAATCGCGGTTAGCGACAACGACTCGCGGAATGCTGTGGACGGGAAGGGGCGAACTCACAATATATTACCTCGTACAAGTCTTAATGCGTAATGACGCGATATATATATTTTTTACACACTAGTAATCAATGTAGACGCCGTGTACAATTTAACACGCGCTACACCAATAATAATAATAATAATTTGAACAATAAACAATAATAATAATTTAAACAATAGGTAATAATAATTTTACAATATGACCTGATCGACACCTCGGGGACAGGTCACTGGTCAGCACGGTCCTCGCTGGAAATGCGACAGCGTCTTCCTCGTCAACAGCCAAAATCGGCACTGCGGCGCAGTTGAACGACGGCCCAGCGGTGACACGTATAATAATTAATAAATTCGGTGGTGCGCGGTGACACAATCCGTCAAACTTAGACTGTCTCCAAGTTTACGACGGTATAGACGTGCACCAATTATAATCATAAATAATAAATAATTGCTAATAATGACCACGAGGTCTAAACACAGCCACACGAAGCAACGCGAACCGGCGGTGCGTGATCCGCCAAGTTCGAGCGTAGGTAAGAGACAAACAGGCCGAGTCCCCGGCACGGAGGCCGTGGACGGTGGACGCCGTGGAGGGGGAACGACTCTTCGCGAACATTCCGCGCCGTCCACGAGACTTGTAAAGCCTTTGGACTTTAGTAGATTCGGCGGGAAGTTCAGCCGCGTTCGAACATTCTCCCCCCTGTGAGCTGTGCCTCACACGACGTCGAGAGAACCGGATGGGCAAATTTCAACGATGGAGGTGAAGGTCCAATGCCCATCGTCAGATGGTGTTCGCGTTGTCGATCAGGCCAATGACGAGTCTTACATTTGCGTGAAAAATAAAAAATCTACATAATGTATACAAAGGAACGTAAGACCAGGAGAAATACATATGATATAAAAAATAATACAAAATATTAAAGTTACAATATGTGTACATCTAAGTATAATAAATAGAAAAAAAATACAAAGTATAATATAAAATAAAATTAATTAATAACACAAAAAAAAATTTTTTTTTATATATATCTACCAACGGGTCATTGAGCATTTGCCCAACACTGAGCGATTGACAACATCTTTGGTAATCGAGCGTAGCATAAAAAATTAAACGGGTGAGCTGAAGCAATGAGCTGAAACGTCGGCACGCGTGGTACCCACAAGGTCCCTGTACCTAACGCGACAAAAGGAACATTATTTGGTGGGTAACAATATGAGTTTAACCACTGGTCGTACGACGCTACCTGCTCGCGTTAAAACTCGAGCGACACGGACATGACCATCAGTACCGGGAAACAACTCCACTATACGACCGAGTCGCCACATCAGGGGGGGGCTTTGGTTGTCTACTACCACGACCATATCGTCCACCTTTACATTGGGGACACCCTTGGTCCACTTGGACCTCTCCTGTAGCGTAGTCAGATACTCAGAGGACCAACGGCGCCAAAAAGACTGATGACATTGATCCATCAACTTCCACCGATCGGTTAAACTACGGACGGGATCTGGACCCGATCTAGGCGGAACGGTAAGAAGCGGTTGACCTATTAAAAAATGACTAGGCGTCAAACACTCGAGGTCATGCGGGTCCGTCGAGGCGGGCGTGAGCGGACGCGAATTTAGAACGGCCTCTACGCGCGCTAATATAGTCGTAAACTCTTCGTACGTGAAGATGTGTGTCCCTATGACTCGTATTAAAAGTCGTTTTGTCGATCGCACCGCCGCTTCCCATAAGCCTCCGAAGTGGGGAGCGCTAGGCGGATTGAAGTGCCACTCGCAGATAGCACGCGAATTGGCGATAGCGGCCCGACCTTCCGGGCTGTGGATAAGCGCGCGTAATTTTTTATCGGCCCCGACGAAGTTAGTGCCGCAGTCCGAGAACACGTCGCTTGGCAAACCTCGACGGGCAATAAAACGATCGAACGCAGCTAGAAAGGCGTCGGTCGACAGGTCGGTCACCACTTCGAGGTGGACAGCTTTCGTAGTAAAACAAATAAAAACCGCAATATAAATTTTGAAAACGCGTGATTTGCGTAGTCTAGTCTCGCGCATTTGTAAGGGGCCCGCATAATCGACGCCTACACGCTCGAAAGGTCGTCGCTGTTGGACACGAGTATCGGGCAAATCTGCCATTAACGGCTGTACACGTTTAGCATCGAACCGCACACAAACCGAACAGTTTGTAATAATACTATGTAACACCGATCGAAGCGATATAATCCAAAATCGACGTGAAATAAGCGCGGTAAGAACTCGCGGGCCCGCATGACAAGTCACCAGGTGCCAACGATGGCACAATAAATATGCGTAATGCGAACGCTTGGCCAACAAAATCGGATGCTTACAATCATACGTTAATAATGAATGCCGCAGGCGTCCGCCAACGCGAATAACACCGTCCGGATCGATAAAGGGCGCTAAACGAGCAAGCGGCTTGGACGAAACATGTTTACCTGTCGACAACTCGTGTAACAGCACGGCGAAATGTACGCGCTGGGATTCAGCCTCTAATATGCGAGCGGCATGATCTAATTCCGACTTTTGCAAATATGCGGGCGCGATTTGGTCCGGTTGTCGACGTATTCGCCGAATACCGGCGGCAATAAACCGGCGCATATACGCCACTACTCGTAACATACGGTCGTAACTAGAAAAACGATTAAACCATTCGACTTCAATTTCGTCAACACGGGCGGCGCAGGACACTGGACGAAGTTCGGGCAGGTCACATAACGGTAGCGGCGGACGAGCATCGTCCCATTCCGATGGGTCGCCATACGCTAGTTGTGGGCCGTGCCAATACAATTTGTGCTGCGCTAAGGCAGCCGGCATGATGCCGCGCGACGCGCAGTCGGCGGGGTTATTGACCGAGTCAACATGCCGCCATCGACAGTCCGGCAGTAAAGTGCGAATTTGGTGCACTCGATTCGATACATAAATTTTAAATGCTTCGTGCGGGGCACCTAACCATGATAACACTATCGTGGAATCTGACCACGCATTTATGCCGACAATATTAAGTTGCGGGGCCAAAATGTCGCGAACGCGACTTAACCAACGAGCCAATAACAATGCGGCGTTTAATTCTAATCGGGGGATGGTTAATGATTTTATGGGCGCTAATTTAGTTTTCGTACCAATTAAAAATACGGACGCGTTAACATCGACGTCAGCCATACGCACATACACGACCGCCGCGTAGCCGAGTTTCGAGGCGTCACAAAATCCAATTAAATAGCACGGCGCGCCGTGACTCGAGTTCAAATAACGCGGAACCCGAATATTTAATAACGACGGTAGGTCGGAGACGAACGCGATCCATTCGTCGTGAATATTGTTTGGTAAAGGATCATCCCAAGTCATGCCGAGATGCCAGGTACGCTGCATTATGGACTTAGCCAAAAATACCGCGGGAGCGAACACACCTAGCGGGTCGAATATACGCGCTACTAAAGAAAGGATGCCACGTTTAGTGCATACGGGTGCTGAGTCAAGACTTAAGGCGCAACAAAAAAAGTCCCCCTCGGGATGCCATTGTAAGCCGAGCACCTTAGTACCGTAGCCGTCGACCGATTCGAACGGCATAGGCGCACACACGCGATCTGCGGCTGATACCGCGTCTAAAACGCGTGGCGTATTTGACGCCCACTTTTTCAGTTCTAATCCCGCCTTGTTCATAACAGAAATTAAATCGGACTGCAATTTTAATACGTTCGAAATTGTATCTGCCCCGTCGCAAATGTCGTCGACATAGGTTTGACGCGTCAATGCGTTACGCACTAACTCAAAATTATCGCAATCATCGGATGCGATAGTTTGTAACACGCGTAGAGCGAGATAAGGCGCGCAATTAACGCCGTACGTAACGGTATTTAATTCATATTCTACAAGTTCGTCGTGTGGCGACGGTCGCCAAAAGATATGTTGGAATTGACGATATTCCGGTAAAATTAATATTTGTCTATACATTTTGCAAATATCGGTCGTAAACACGTACTTGGGGACCCGAAATCTAGTCAAAATGTCGACTATGTCCTGTTGTAACTTAGGACCGGTAAACAAACAATTATTCAATGACGGTCCGCGACTACTTTGCGCGGAAGCGTCGAATACAACGCGTATTTTATTTTCATCGATCGCCGGACGATACACCGCGTGGTGCGGAATAAAATAACGTCCCGGGGACGTCGCGACGGACATATGACCTAGCGAAATGTATTCCGACATGAATTGGACATATAATGATTGTAATTGAGGGCTTGTAGCCAATTTACGTTCGAGTGCGTCAAAACGTCGCACCGCGAGTTCGCGGGACCCGACGAAAGTATCAGCTGACGGCGGCGCACGAAAGGGCAACGGTACCGAAAAACGGCCGCACGGCAAGCGTATAGACTGTTTACAAAATAATCTTTCACAACGCCCCTCGTCCGTGAACGTCGCGGGCGCAGCCTCTGGCTCCTCAACCTGCCAAAACCGTTCCATTAACCCTTCAATGGAAACAGTCATAGCGACCGGCACCGATTGATACGGGTGAGCCTCTCGGTCGGACACTGGGCCAATTAAAATCCAACCAAAGACGGAACTAAACGCCGTAGGTAAAGCTTTGTCCACCGAAAATTTTCGACCGTCCATTATTGACGCGTATACATCGCCGCCTAATAATACGTCAATAGGTGAAGTGATATCGAATGACGGGTCGGCGAGCGCGAGATTAGAATACCTCTCTTTAATGCTCGAGTGTAGCGTTGTTCGAGGCAAGTCACTCGTTATGGCGGGCAACACCCACGCATTTATGGAAAGCACAGGTTCGGACGCAAACCGCGGCTGTACGTTACACTCAACGCGACCTTGGACATTTACTACGGGAACTCCGGATAAACCGCTTATCGGGGCTGTCCAACGGGCGCGCTTAAGGCCTAACCGATCGGCACACGCACTCGTAACGGCGCTTATCTGCGACGCACAATCTATCAGTGCGCGCATTGTTTGCCACGACCCGGAACGATCGCGCATATGCACTAGTGCAGTACCTAAAATTATAGACGAGGCCTGGTGTGGAGGGGGACGCGGCACGGACGCGCATAACGACGCCTCGGCAGCCGGTGGCTCGTTTCGATCATCGTGATCTCTCCTGGACGATATATTTTGATGAAGAAGCGAGTGGTGTTTACGCGTGCAGTTCTGACAACTCGATTTAACATTACACTTGGGAACCCAGTGTTCGTCACTAAAACAATTAAAGCATAATTTTTTATCGCGCGTCCATCGAGTGCGCTCGTCGAGACCCCAATTTTTGAACCGCGAACACGATGTTAATGCGTGTGTACCCGCACAACATGGACACGTACTATTTGACTTGGACGCGACTAAAGACGTCAAGCGAGGCTTCCCAGCGTAATCTCCCCCCTTTCGGAACTGACCTGTCGACTTTGACGGCGCATTATTAGTACTACTTTTGTGGGATTCGCCCACAACTTCGAGAATGGCCACTCGGGCCCGGAGAAAATCTAATAATTGTCCTATCGACGGGTAATCGACTGTACTACTCGCTTCAAATAATTTGCGGGTAGAAACAGGTAGACGTCGAAACGCTATAGAAAATAAAATAAAAGACCCAGAGTCTGGTATTCTTAGCGCGTCTAGTAATGAGATGGATTCACTGAACGTGCCTACAAACGTGTTCAAGTCGTTAAGCGACTCCTGTGTCATGGCCGACGATTGCAGTAATTTGTCGACAAGTGCCGTTGCGACCAAACGCGGTCGATTAAATTTGTCAGATAAGGTGTTCATTACTAACTCGTAATTGTCCGCCGACACCGGTATGCCTCGGACAGCGTCGGCTGCGGCACCTTTTAGACAACCTATTAGATAGTACATCTTATCGATGTTCGATAAATTGGATCGCGAATTGACAAGCGCTGAAAATCTGTCGCGAAAATTGGGCCACGATCGGTAATCACCATCGAACGTGGGTAGAGGTATATCAGGTAAGCGGGAGAGAGACTTAACCGGATCCTCTCGCGGTTTCTGAACACTTGATGTCCCATCTCGGAGATAAGATAAGTCGACGGCGTCGGCACCTGTCGGGATTAACCGCTGGGCGATATTTTTAGCCGCGTTAATTAGTTGGCGTACCTCCGCTGTCAAGTCGGGTGAATAATCGGTGAGCTTATCGGACGCCACTAAAAGGTCTAATACAGAATCGTCATCCGTCCGAAATTGAAACCATAGCGCGTCTAAATCAGCCGCGTTTAACGCAAACTCTGAGGCTAAATCAGGCTCTGATTGTACGCGCAACGACATAGCATGTATGGCTCGAATCTGTGATATAATGGTAGTACGCTTTACTATAGCACGCGCGAGCTGGCGCGACGTACGCTCAATGTCTTTCTCGTCAATCATTACGAGTGAAGTGTAATATAATATAAATATAAATCAAATACAAATAAAAATAAACTATGTCGCCTATAAGCACCGTAGGAAACACTATGTGGGTACCAGCCCACCAAAAAGATCCAAACACACCGCTACCGAACCCCCACAAAGGTCGGAAAACCACGCTCTGCTACCAAAAATGTGCGCCGTGCCGCTCCTACTTTGAAAATCGCGGTTAGCGACAACGACTCGCGGAATGCTGTGGACGGGAAGGGGCGAACTCACAATATATTACCTCGTACAAGTCTTAATGCGTAATGACGCGATATATATATTTTTTACACACTAGTAATCAATGTAGACGCCGTGTACAATTTAACACGCGCTACACCAATAATAATAATAATAATTTGAACAATAAACAATAATAATAATTTAAACAATAGGTAATAATAATTTTACAATATGACCTGATCGACACCTCGGGGACAGGTCACTGGTCAGCACGGTCCTCGCTGGAAATGCGACAGCGTCTTCCTCGTCAACAGCCAAAATCGGCACTGCGGCGCAGTTGAACGACGGCCCAGCGGTGACACGTATAATAATTAATAAATTCGGTGGTGCGCGGTGACACAATCCGTCAAACTTAGACTGTCTCCAAGTTTACGACGGTATAGACGTGCACCAATTATAATCATAAATAATAAATAATTGCTAATAATGACCACGAGGTCTAAACACAGCCACACGAAGCAACGCGAACCGGCGGTGCGTGATCCGCCAAGTTCGAGCGTAGGTAAGAGACAAACAGGCCGAGTCCCCGGCACGGAGGCCGTGGACGGTGGACGCCGTGGAGGGGGAACGACTCTTCGCGAACATTCCGCGCCGTCCACGAGACTTGTAAAGCCTTTGGACTTTAGTAGATTCGGCGGGAAGTTCAGCCGCGTTCGAACAGGGGTCAAAAGTAGCTCCAAATGGTTCGTGTAATATTACACACGGTGCTGCTCGCCAGTTCTGTTAGCTAGAACTTGGCTTGACACGCTACCGCGTGTCTAGATAAACAATGATTGTGTAACATACTCATCCCACATTGAATCATGAATAATGGTCAAATTTTTAATTTATTTTATGAATAATACTACATTTCGCGGTCAACCAATCACACCCTCCAACCTTGTAGTGTCCAGTCCTGTATATCATAGTCCGTAGTAATCACGGTTTTAATCTCAACGGAATTCTGAATTATATTGAATATTGATATAATTGGTTATAATTGGAGCGTTCCGACGTACTTTAAGAATGATTTTTTAAAGGGGACGCTTTTTAACCACCATTAGAGGTAGGGGGACTGAGTCCCCTTGCGTCCCCCCCCACTTTAACCCCTGCGTATGGGTAACTGAAAATTTGTTATTTTTGACAGTATAGTTCGATATTTTGCTAGTTGATTAGTTGCTCTCGAAGAAACAAAAGTCATAATACTAGATAAACATTACAATCATTTAGGCTGCTCACTTATCTACTGCGGACTTTTTTTCCTAGGACATTTTTACTCCCGACTTTTTTATCGCGATTCATAGTTGTATAAACCATAGGGGTAAACAAAGTACACCCGTAATAAATACCATTTATCATTTTTAAAATCACAATAACTCATACATTTTTACTTATACCCCGTATAGGTATAAAAGTGTGGACACATTTAGTTTTAGAAAATTACTCGGTCTATCTTTTTGATAAACATTTTTTTACAAAAGCACTTAAAGTTTAAGAGATAAATAAAAAAACCTATTTTTGGGACCTTTGTCCTTGAATAAAAAATTTATCAGCAGTATGATCGATGGGGAATTTTGAGATGACTGATGAGGTACCTAAGATGTGTAATAATTTATTTTGAGCTCTACTCAAATTATTTTGAAATTAACATTTTTTTGTATTTTTTGACCGGACTAAAAAGTATTTTTACAAGACTGTACCTACTTATATTCTACATTTATTTATTTTTTTATTTAAAATTGAAATATATTTTATAACGAAAAACGTATTATAATATCGTGGTATATCACCCCCCACCACATGTGATATGAATTACATTTTGTATACAATCTATTCACATAACCTTAACCCCACCATTGTTCTATACCATTACCATCGACCATCGTCCAAACTGGTTTGAACTTTAGAAGCAACATGTTATCTGCAATTTATTTAGTAAAAAAATAGTTGTTTTGGGTTTTGACGTGACGTCAATGCCGAGTTTCCTAATGAATTCTAATTTTGCACCTTTGTAACGTGTATTTATGTGTTGAGTAATTTAGTTTTTTTATTATTTCGTTATATTGTAGCATCTGGCTATAGTATTTTTTTTGTTTTTAAATTAGCTGATTAGTGACCAAAATATACAGATCCATTATTTATTAACACATATTATTGCTAGTTTAAGTTAAGAACAACAAATTTTTTATTAATAATGTTCTCCACAAAACATTTATACATACTTTTTGCATTATTAATGCCGTGTATAGCCTTCGACTCTTTAGATTTAAAATGTGAAGTGTGTTGTCGTCTTGTTGAAGAAATACAACGCAATGTTAGTTCGGTGGAAGCAGCAAACATTGTGCAAGTTTCTAATTTTCGATTGGACGGCAATGGTGATCAAATAAAACAGACCGTTCCATTAGCACGGACGCAGTTATACTTAACAGAGGTAATGGAATCTGTATGTGAAAAGATGAATGATTATGTACGTGCTACATATAAGAAGAATGGTACGTTGACAGTTATGCCACTGATACTAGATGGAAAAATGAACCCGTTGATGAGTGAGGTGGATGTGGTTCAAGACTCTGATCTGAACAAAAGCTTACAATATTTTTGCGAAGAAATTGTCGATGATATTGAAGAAGATCTCATAAATTTTATTAAGTCTGAAGATGATGACCACCTTGTTCATTCCATTTGTACTAATGTTATGCAATTGTGCCCAATAAAAAACAATAAAGTAGAATTATAACCAAAAGTTATCGTATTTAGTGTTTTTATGAATAGTTTGTTATGATTAAATATTGTTTATACATAAAATAATGATGATTTCTATTATTTTAATAACCTAATACATTTACTGTTATAGGTACTCATGTCCAATACAAGTGTACATTATGCCTTTCCTTTTTCATTTTGATATACAGCCAGACCACTATTAGGCTTGTTGGCTTGTGTACTATAAAAATGTAACCATACATACCTGTTGGCTATTGCAATTTGCAATACCTAACTAGTAAGTGATATTTGTCATTATTAATAGTCAGTGCCAGCATAATTTTTTATTAATGATCTCTATTATTCTGCTAATAAATTTACTGTAGTACTTTAGTTGAATGTAAAATAAATGCATGTAACTTGAATATGCATTTAATTTTGTAGTTTGATTATTTAATTCAAAACAATTTATCTTAATACTTGAGTCTTGTGTAAATCTTGCATTAAAAATAATATATCCTACTTATTATTTAAATACCTACTTACTGAACATTAGTACAACCTATAGGATAAGAAGACTATTTTTACTTGTTATATATAATGGTTTCTATTATTTTTTTTGCAAAAATGAGAAAATGAGGGATAAGCTATGTATTGGACCGTTTATAAAATATGTCTTATAATTTTTTTATCTAATAATAAATATTTATAGTTTACAAGTACGTACAGTAACAATTTAATTATATATTTAATTTTCAAAAACAAATTGAATCATTTTTGGGTTTTTAAGGGTAAAACCTTTAAATTAAATTATTTGATGATCACAAATTCTATAATGCAATAAAATGCTAATGAATTATAATAAATAAAATAGGTACCAAACTCAATGTAAAAGGATGTCGGCGCAGTGTGGGGAAAGTTCCTTTTAAAAAGATTCTGTTCTCCGTTCATTCCTTAATATATGGACTTGTTCCAGATATCCTTATTCAAAAAAGGAACTCACTTCAAATCTAGTTCCTCTAAAAAAAGAACTTATTCCAATTTTTGTTCATTTTTAACCAAGTTATTTAGAAAATGGCGGTTATAGAATAATACTACTTTTATTAATTATAATGTTGGGCAAGAGTAACGATCAATGAATTATCATAAATCAACTAAAAATAGCAATACCTTCTTAAACTTATTAACATGTAGAAACAAAAAAAAATATATTAAATTTAAATAAATTTTTAAAATTTAAAGGAACTGTGATTTTTGTTCACATTCCTCAAAGTAAAAAAGAATTTGTTAATCTTCTTTTTTCTTTATTTTTTAAGGAAGCAGATCCAAGCTTTGTTTTTACAAAAAGAACTCGTTACAGGAATCCAAACTTTTAGAACGAGTTCCTTCTCAACATTGTGTCAGCATACTATTTTTTCTCTCTTTGACCCACTTGCAAGCAAATTGTAAATTCACAATAATGATTATAATCATATATTATAATAATTTCTAAAATTAGAGTGAAATGACCTCTCATACAATTTAAAGGTAAGATTATTACCTTAGGTTAGATTGGGTTAGATTACTTTTATTCTGGGGCTTACAGGCTTGTATTATATTTTAATTTTAAAGCGAGTTATTAGTATTTCAAGGAAACAAATTAATTTTTCAATTTTTTATTCAGACACCATTCAGTTACTATTTATCTATTATTTTTTTTTGCAAGTGTGAATTTTTGATTTAAAAAAATGGGGAATTTATAAAAAAACATAATTTCGGATGAAGTGAAGTGTGTTGAAAACATAAAAATATTTTAGTTAATAATGTTTGCTCAAAAAAGATTATTTATGGTAATAAATGTGGTGTACAATTACGATAAATGATAAGGACCAGTAAGAAAAGAACACCGGAACTTGCCACTCAGGTGCCATTTTTGACTGAGTGTACTAAAATAGGATGCCAGACATATCAGTCAATTGGTAGAAGATATATAAATATCATAGTAATTTAGCTGTAACAGAAATAATATAATTCGTCTGGTGGTTCTTTGTATATAATATTATGATACTAGGACAAAATGAAGTTTTATGGATATTGGGGGCATTAATGTCATATTTGTTTTTGTATTGGCACAAATTTAGGGTATAAATATTATTTATTAGTGTATGATTTTTATTTAAACTATTTATTTATGATATTATATTAATTTTAGTACCTAAATACTAATAAAATAATTTTAATTAACGAGTGGATTGCTCCTGATCATACAAAGTGTAAATATATCAACATTTGTTATATTAATTATTAATTTATAGATAAAAACTTATTTATTTTTGTTTGTTAACAAAAAATAATAAGTTTTTGTTCTATAAAATAACTAATATTGTGGTTCTGTTTGTGTTTTAGTTCATATACATTTTTAACACCAGTTAATAACATAACTGGTTTCAACCGGTTTACAGCCTCTATGAATTGTCACAAATTTACTTCGATAACTTTTCTAAATCTTCTAATTAATTTTATTATTTTATATCATTTTTAAGATTTACAAGAGTAATTCATTTTAATTAAGTTTATTGAAAATGACCTTTTTAAAAATGTGTTTGCTTAACTTAAAGTTCAATTACTAGGATCTTGAAATTCTGATTTTATATTTTGCTGAGATATATAAACTGTTTTATTTGGTGGAGTCTGAAAACAAAAATAGTTTAAAAAATATAAAAATACAATCATTTATTAGAGCATTTAAATAATTTACTTGTGCAACAGCAGGTCTTTGAGACATCAGTACATATTTTTGAGGATTTATTGTGTTACTTGTAGTTGTTGCAACTGGTCGACCAACAACTGTTCTAGATTGTGTATCTATATAGATTAAATTTGATATTAATAATTAAATATAAAACAAACATATTTTATATTTTATTTAAACAAATAAATTTACTTGTTTGTGCTACAGTTTGGTTGCTTGTACTTTGGATAATAGTCGTTGTACGAGCTTTACATACAGCAGCATACAATTGAACACTAATAGATCCAAATTCTTTTTTGTATTCTTCCAAACTATCTGGTGATGAATGAGTTGTTTTTAACACAGGAGTCAATATTTTCTGAAGCAATACAAGTAAATTTAAAATAATATTTATAAACAAATGTAACTAAACTTAAATAAAAAAAATTACACAAAGTAAGTGTTTAATTTGGTTCCCGGATATTCGGTCAACATTATTCTGTGTAACTTCTGGTGAATCTAGTCTATCAGATATCATGCGTACTCTGGGAATGACAAATACTTTTATTGTTTCTGTGCCTAGCTCTGCTAAACCTAAAATATTTAATTTGATTTAATTTGAATTATAAATAATTGATTATTTTTACCAACCTTCAAGTGCACCATACACTGATGGAAGAGCGGTTTTGTCTGAATTAGTAGCATTTGTAAATACTCTAGTTATACGAGTTTGTACATTGTTTGTTGGTGTATTAAACATTTTACAAATTTGTGCCATTAAACGTGAGGCAAAATCCCTCAAAGCCCAATGATTGTCAATTTCTGGTCTCATGCACAATTGTTTACTTACGACACAAGTGACCACAGAAGGGATAATTTCATGCAGCTAAATCATAATTTTATAATTTAATTATAAAAATTATACAGTAATATGTAATTGGTATATGTCATTGAACTTACATATTTTTCTAAATAAAGTGCTGGATTATCCAATAATGCTTTGACCATCCTCATTAAATAAATAAGTAATGCTAAATTATTTTGCACAACATTTACTTTTACTCCTTCTGCAATAAATGTACACATGCGAGGTAACATTTCATGAAGGCCCGGGTCAGATGCCAAACTCTGAAGAGCTTCCTGAAAAAATAATTTGTTTAATTGTATTACATTTTTCATTCGTAATTAATAACTAAGTGATACTATTTAAGGTTATTACAAAGAAAGTCAAAAAAGTCGATCTCATGGAAAGAAACGTAGCACACTACTCGATATTTTTCAAATCAGGAGAACCGGAAAATATATGGATCATAAATATGTTTTTAAAGTAATTTGAAAAATATTGAGTAGTGTGCTACTTTATAAGTTAATACTTAATTTTTTACTTAATTACATATAATCAAAAAATAAAGTAAAATAAAACATAATTTATATTGTATTCAATTGTTTGTACATCTGAACATTTTCTGATATCTAGTATTAGAATTCATAATTTCTGAAATATATCTACTTTTAAGCAAACAATTCTAAAACAAGCTATACATACAATCAGGAGCGGAGTGGCCGGTCTGGAAATGGGAATTTTCCAGATGGCCCGGTGGCCTGGCCATTTTATTAGATTTTTTTTTAAATTTAATTTAATTCACAAAATATTAGTTAACACATTCGCTGCGTTTGTCGGCTTTAGCCGACGGACTGGTTTTTTTACGGTGCGTCTGTCGGATATAGCTGACGCGTAGGTATCTGAACGGGTGCGCCTGTCGGATATAGCCGACATCAGGTCTGTTGAATTAAATGTGCTATAAAATATTGACGCACTACAGCAGGGATTCCCGAAAGGTGGTCCGCGGAACCCTGGGGTTCCGTGGAAGGGCCTCAAGGGTTCCGCGTACCGTCCAAAAATTAAACAAAACTTTCATAAAAAAGAATCACAACCGCGCCGCCGTTGTTCACACATTCGTTATGTGTTTCGTTTCATGCTTCTACTAGTATTTCTAATTGCACAATTACACCAAAAACAAGTACAGAAATAGACTTGATGCAGCTCCAGATCTTCGCATTCAATTATCAGATATAAAGCCTAATTTTAGTGATATTTTAAGAAAATATGTGAAAAAATTTCATTCTTCTCATTAAAATATTAAATTGATAAAAACAGGCACTTAGTTACATTGTATTTCTTTGTACAGTAAATGTTTTTTAATACATAAAATAATTGTTTTTCATTTATATTTGTTCTTTCTTTTCATATCAAACATAAAACTATAAAACTACTAGGTGACTAGGTGATAACTTTATGTTATCAAACAAGGGTTCCACATAAAAATGTATAATCGATTAGGGTTCCGTGGCAAAAAAAAATTGGGAACCGCTGCACTACAGTAATGTTTTTATTATTACACACGCCTCTGCACAGAAAATTCTTGTTATTTCAGTCCAATCCGTTTATAAATAACTTATTTTGTTGATACAATATACAAATATACAAAATGTCCGTATTAGTGGCACGCTCCTAGCGAAACATCGATATATTTTGTGACGTATCGAACGTGTCGCAACTAATTATTTGACGCATTGAATGTGTTAATGCTAAATGCGTCGTAAATTTGTTTCTATTAAATTATTGTATTACAAATATTATTGATGCAATAATAGTACATTGTGATAGCCTCGTACAATCGTATAGTCTAATATAGGGATCGAAAAAAGCTAAAATCATCTTCAGTCTCAAAGATATATTGATAAAACTTTTATTGAAATTGGTTAAGTAATTTTTTGTTATAATTCATTAGATGTTAGGACCTTGCATTTGATATAATAATGCAAGGGGAATACATATAGATGTTTACTCATCAAAACCACAAATCATTGGGAAACTGTTTTACTGAGAAAAAACGAGTATACTGTTATACGGATCATCCTGTAAAACAAATAGATATCTATATTAAAATACATACAGCTCTTCTAGATTCATCAGATCCAACACAAGCTTCTGTGATTTCCTTGTAATAAAGCTGTTGTTCAACTGATAACTCATGAGTTGCCAACTGTTTCACATGAACAGTTTCAACATTGCGTAATTTTTGAGCTTTTCTAAAATAAAAAATAGATTTAAAAAATTTTTTTTCATCCAGACTATAACATTACATAGTCACATATATACCCAGTAGATGGACGTCCAGAAACTTCTTTATCGATGGGTTTTTTTAATTTGTTTAAAGGATCTACACATTCAAGTTTTTGAACATCTTTGGATACAGAAGGAGGATTTTCTGGTACGGTTGGTTGAACTCCATCAATGGCGAGCCAGTGGCCTAGACATTTAGTATAAATTAAGTAGGTACTATTTATTAATTCTATGTAATGAGACTAACATCGAATGCTGATTTCTAAAGGCAACTTAGCCAAAGGAGCATTAACAAATTCGATAAGATCAATATCTTTATCATCGATGAAATGTAATTCTCGTCCACCACCAGATGCATACCTAAATGGTATGTGGTCTTTAGCATGAAATCCATATATAGGCTAAAAATAAAACAATAGTATTTTACAATAATTGTAAATATGTCAAAGAAATTCTTGTCATTATAATTTTTTTACTTATTAGCTGACATTATACATCACATTTTTTATATCAAATTGTGTATTGACTTCTACATTACAAAATTTGTGACCAAATATTCACTATTGCAACCATTGACATAATTAGATACCATATTATTAAGGTTTGATAGAATGGCTTATGAGCCTACTTTGTTTCTTATACTAGATACTTTGGTGGCACGCAAAATGAGCAAGCCATCATGTTTTTCAATTAATCAAACATAATAAAACAGTAAAACAAGTCTAAACATAGGAATGCCGGATTCAAAACTTCAACAGAAAGAACAAAAATGCATAGGTAGTATAAAACATGGTCAAGTTAAAACTATTTAAATAATCTAAAAAATGTTGTACCTAGAGTAATACTGCTATGGATATAGGACAGTCTTAATTATGGTAATTTATAACATTGGTTTCCTAAAATATAATAAATTATAATCAAAAGTATTAATAAATATATAAGCTAACAACAAATTTTTGTGGATACATAGTACATACTACTTATACTTAATAACCGCTTTCATGTTCTTCTCGACCATTGATAGATACAATAATATGTATTGTATATAAACTTTAGGTGGTCACTAGCACCTAATGATAATATCAAGTATTATTATTTCAAAACAAACAAATAGCAATAAACAGTACATTTTGGTATCCCAGAAGAGCTTTTGCTTGTCGAGAAAAATTAGTAAAAAATTAGTTGAAAAACGGGACATTCTCATGAAATACGGAAAATTTGGCATCCCTACTTAAATAGCCATCTATGTACAATATCTGTCTAAATAAACATTTTTTTTATTATGAGAATATTTACAATCTATACTATATTTCTATATTTGTACAATAAGCAAATTTGTGGACATTTTTATTAGAGTTTGAAATGCATAAATTGGCACGAGGAGGGAGACTGTCCAGTACAGAACCCTTAGGTTATTAATTTCATATTTTTAACTGCACTGAGAGGATCTTGAAACCAACAATGTTTTCGATAACGAGGTGGATTGTCTGGAATGGTTTATTTGCCTAGAGTTGTGATAAGTGTGTTGATATGATGGGACAGGTTGATGTTGTATTTATTGTAGTATTTAGTTACTGTTGTTTTTAAAATTAAACTTGAATGAAAAAATAATAATGAATGTTTGGTTCAACCTAAATCTTGTGCTCTGGATTCATAGCTTTTTAATAGTAAAATAAGTGTATGATAAAAATCATAGTAAAATAATATTATGAAAATAATTATTTAAATACCTACTATTCTATTTATTTAAAGATAATAAACTAATATAATTTGAGTAACTTACTTCAATACCGAAAACTTTTAAAGCATTATCAATGTCTGATGGTAGTAATTTGCATCTATTAGAATGCATCATAAACTTTTTGCTTTCCTAAGAACATAAATCAGGAACACATAATGTATAAAGTGTATAAAAAATGAGCAGTATGCCAGTATATTATGTAGTAAATCTATATTATAATCTCGTAAGTTATAGATTATCAATTTACAATTTCTTCTAATAATGTAGGTACATAAAATATAGCTGCATTATTAACACAATTATGGGTTTACTGGTATTTAGCACTGGTAAAATGTATTGTCAACAATGTAATATATAGTATGAGAAACAGTTGGCCCAGTTGGGTTGATTTTATTTATTGATCATGAATGATGTTCCTACTATAGTCGGGAAAATTAAAAGTGGCCGCTGATGCGCAAATTTCTGGTAGTGAATTTATGTGATGGTTTCGCAGAGCGTGTATTTTGAAATATTAGATTTTAGAATGATGTTGTCTATGGTTTTTAGTATCCCTGATTTCCGAAGAAAAAAAGGTTGCTTACATATAACCAGTAGCCACTTTTTATTCTCCCGACAACACCTATAACCTACATAAATACAAGTTATATTATATTGAAAAAAAAAATTTGTTAAGTTATAAAGATGGACAAAGTTTTTGAAATAAATATTAAATAATACATTATTCAATGCTATGCTTTATTTTATTGAATGTATTTCTATATGATCTAAGAAAATATAAAATATATGAAGTGTGGATGTAGCTTTATGTTAGGTATTATTACTAATTACTATTTATATTTTAGTCCATTTATAAATTTCTAGATTTTTGATTCTAAATGATTTGAATATGTACTTACTTGTAACACTAATTTAAGACGATAAGTGGCAGAATCGGATATTTCTTTAGCTGCATCGTCGGAGAGATTACCAATACCAACACTTTCCGCAATCACCTTTAATGATTCGGTTGGTAAAGTAGAACCATAGTTTACTTCAATTTCACCCATCTTGACAAAAACGCAATAATCCAAATTACTATGTAATAAAACAATTTAAAAATTAATATAAATTTACAACACTAAAATATAAATCTCAGTTATATACTATACATAGTTAACTTGAATACTTAATAATAATATCATATAAGTATTGATGTACCTACATTATATCGTATTAGAGACGTTTAGGTATTTTTTCCCTGCGGAGTCTATCGTTACTATCGGTCGCCGTGCTGTTCCACTGTCTGACGCTGCAAGGAAACAGTGCCTTTAGAGTATTGTTATATTCTTATTCTATGATTGTACTATACTATACTATACTATTGTGGTATTGTATAAGCAACTTACTGTATGTCTGTACTCTGTATTCTAGACTGCAGTAGTATAGTTACTAGTTTCTTAGTTCATGCCTTTATGGTTTGTAATATCAATCATGCCATACCATAGAACAAATAGTTGGCCAAAGTTGATTGTTGTCTATTGATACTAACTAAATACTTGATGGTTCTGTACTTCAGTAGTGCTGTATACAGTGCTGTCTCACAAATACCTATTCATATATTAAATAATAAATATTATATTATATAGGTAGTATATTATTCATAACATTGTGATCATCATATTGTAATCTCGAAAAAGCCACAACAAACCACGGAAATACAGAATAGATAACAATATAGATTAAATCGTGGTACTAACCATGGTTTATAATAGAATCTCACGGTTTGCTTACACCGTTTGTTGATAATAATCAATAACAAACCATATAACAAACCGAGTATTTCACATTTTCACAGAATATATCTATATAGTACAGGATATCTAGTATATTAATATATTATTATATATTTATATCTGTGGGTATTTTTTATATTTTGTAAACGTACAATGATATTTCTTCATAAAAAGTAAAAACTATAAATTATAAAAGCTTTAAATTAAATAATGTTATGAACTCAGAACAAAAACCAAGCTTTAAAAATCGTTGTAGTAATTAGATTAAAATATTACGTCAACAAATTAGAATTAGGGAACATAAAAAACATTTTCAAATCACATGGATAAAAAAATCTACTGGCTACACTGCGTAGCGGTGTTTACTTTTTACTACAAAAAGTTTAATTGGTAATTAATAGATGAGCTGATGGTATAGACATCTGACATAGTCTAAGTTCTGACATTATATGGTAAAGTTTAAAAAAGTTTAATTTTCTAAAATTAAAAATGTTTGCTATAAAGTGCTGAGTGCTAAAAAGTAAAAAGCCTGAAATATGTACCATAGACACATATTGAAATACCGAATTAATATACTTGTTAAACAATACGTCGTACAACTATTTGAACTATTATTATTATTATTATAAACTTATAATTTTATTTTATCTTATTTTAAGTCCATATTAATAATTTGCGTTATTTTTGCGCTTATTGACTTATTACTTTTTAGCAAATAGCGACGAGTCTTTACGCGATGGCGAGATACTGTGTAAATGTGTAATTTAGTCACTTGCAGTGGAAGCCGTCGCATATTTATCCAATTTTTAAGTGTAAATACTCGACGAGTATACTCGCACATGCGTAGATAGCGCGTTTTGTCCAGATGATTCGTCGCTTAAATTATTATGTATTTATGTATTTAAATATTTTATGTGCGTCAAATTGTTAACAGTTAATAGTTAATACGGGCAAGATGGGCATCATTAATTTGTTTACACTATAGACGTATATCGTAAATACCTTTATATTATGTCTGATGTATATGGTTTACACGGACAAGTCACAAGATGACTTCATTCGCCATTCTCATACACTTGTGTGTGTCAATCTTTTAAATCTATAGCCAAATAAACATTGAATATTGTATTAACTTGAAGAATATAAGGACGGAAAACTGAAAAGTAAGTTTACCAATTTGTATTTTACAATAAAAGGTATTTTTATATCATGTGTAGGTATTTGGTATAATAATTATCATTTATCATCAACTTCTGTAGTAGCGTCTGGCTTATAGAATTTTTGTGTTAATTTTACTTTTGATATTATCTTTTATTTGGATACATTTTTTTTATGTTGTACCTACCACTGATATAATATATCTATGGTACCTACACTATGTACCTACACTATATTAATTGTCGTTAGTTGCTTCGGGGTATATGGTAGGTATATTACACCTAACGGTTAGTTGACTCTTGGTCCACTTGACCGCTATGGTGCAATTCATATTAAAAATACAAAATCTAAAAAAAAAAATCAAATGATAATTTAAGATACTTTACTTATAAGTTACGATAAATTACACCACCAATATTTAATATTTAAATTATACTTAAAATGATTTAATTAACACTTCAAACTTAAGTATTTTGTACTAAAAAAAAAACTTTAACTGACATTACATTAAGTCTAAGTTACTAAATGTAGACTAAGTGAAACTTAAGTTAAGCGGAGGTTAACCGCTATAAGTCAAGTTTTATAAATGAGATAAGTGGTTTATTGATTGATATGACCACAATGTTTGGTAGTTGGAAAACAAAATCCCCAGTTTAAAAATGAATCAAATTAATTATGTCTATTGCTTAGAATGTTATGATGCCAAATTAATTAATTTTTTTTGGATGTCTAATAAATTTATAAATGACACTAAATCATTGTTGAAAATGTGTTAGGCAATAATACTAAAATCCCCTTTACATTTAATTAAATATAAACAATTTATAAGAATAATTTTACGGTGATAATCAGAAATGATTAGTCAACAGTCACATATTAATTCATAATACAAAAGTAATTTTTGCTTATATTCAGCTAATTTATTTTATGTATTTACTATATTTTCAATTCAATCACATTTAAAAAATAAATGTCATAAAATAATATTTTATATCCTTATAAAATATCGCGAGTTAGATTGAAGCCTTATTTTTATTTATACATTATAGGTAGGCCTCAGGTACACTGCTTAATTTTGAATTAACAGTTTATTATTTTCTGAGTTACTAACTATCTTCTTAGGCTCAAATACCAGTATTGTAGTATACTAAAACTATAAGTACTATCGCTCATACAATTTATAATAAAATTAAAAATACTTTTTAGTTATTGTGACCTATGTCCAACATAATTAAATGTTTATTCAGTAGCACTTATTTTTTGTGTTTGTACTATGGCTTTTTTTATAAGATATTTAAATTTTCCGATATAGTATATTGTATTTTAAATTTTTATTTATTAAATACATACAAAAATAAGTTAAGAATATGTGAATCATGATCGTAACAAAAATATCAAACTATTCAAGTTTCATTTTTATAATTATCTTCACTGTTTATATTCCTTAAAAATAACAATGATTTAAATTATGAGTCTGTGTAGAATGAGGCGAAAACACCCTTCAGCCCCTTACTAATGACACCTGTTTTACAATTAATTTTTAAATGAAAGCGGTGATAATATAACAATTTGTTAATCAATATTTTTGAATGCGTTTTATAATTTATTACATTACTAAGGCTTCAATGCTAAAAACTGTAAGTTAAGGTAGTACATTTGACATTTAGAATTTTAAATTATTTTATTATGTTCATAGTGGAACGTGATCCTAATAAAAGAAGAGTCAAACCTCCTGCTAACCCAGAATTGGTACATTTAGATGATATAGATGGTGAAAGTTCATCTGATAGTGATTTCCGTATTGAAGATCACTATGTTAATAGTGAATCAGATTCTGATAGAGCTTCAAATTTCACTTTTACTGATGGTATGTTTAGAAAAAAATTTTTATTTATTTTACAATATAATTATGTAATTATTATTTTTTTTTTAATTTTGTGTAAATATCTATACTTTTGTACTTATATATATATATATAATCATATTTTAAAAGATGAAGGTAATCAAGAAGAAGCTGAAAAAGATGATGAAGATGATATTAGATGTAATGATGGTAATATGACTACTGATGTCACAGATATCGTGGCACCCAATCAAGATAATTCTAGAAAAGTATAACCTATCTGATTTTTATATAATTGACTTTGTATTTAAAAATATTAACTATTTTTCAGGTGAATTTAAGAGAAATAGTGAATAATATTCATATTTGTAGTATTTGCCTAGGCGATGCTAGTGATGACGTCAATGAATTAATAGATTGTGATGAATGCGGTATATCAGTTCATGAAGGTAAATACTTATTTAATAATAATGTAACTGTATAAAAAAAACATTTATTTATAGGTTGTTATGGGGTTCATGATTCCGGAAGTGTTAGTTCATCTGTTTCATCCTGTTCTATGGAACCATGGTTTTGTGAAGCTTGTAAAGCAGGCATAGAAAATCCTACTTGTGAATTATGTCCTAATTTTGGTTTGTAAATTATTGTATATTTTCTACAGACGTATACATACGTCTTAACAACTTTTGAATTAATATATTTTGTTTTAGGCGGAATATTTAAGGAGACAGATTGTGGAAAATGGGTACATTTAGTATGTGCTTTATATGTCCCTGGTATAACTTTTGGCGAAGTCACAAGTCTCAGTAAAGTTATGTTATTTGCAAATACTACACCTCGATGGGGTAATAAAAGATGTACTTTGTGTAAAGATATGAGATTTAGTTGCACTGGTGTGAATATTGCATGTGATGCTGGGATGTGCCGATCTATTTTCATGTTACTTGGTATGATAACTACTTATTTAATTAAGAAACAAAACAAAACCAAAATAATAGTTGTAAATCTGTTTATTTTTTTCTTCATGTTTTAAGTCTCCTCTCCTGAACTAATTTTAGATTCCTTTTGTTAACAAGATATAGCCTAGGATATAGGTCTCAACACGGTATAGTAACTAAACAATACTTATTAAGCTATATTTATTATTTTTTTTTGTTTATTTTTAACTTAATTTATTACTAATAGTAATGTAATTACTAATAAGTATTAACTAAAAAAGTTTTAACTTCAAATATCTACTTTGGCTCCACCAGGATTCACTTTTTTTATGACTGTCTCTTTTGTCACTTCTACCTGGTTCCTCGAGCTATCATGACTCATTATATTATCACCAGAGCTATTAAACATACGCATACACACATGCCACCATTGGACATGGAAATACCTTTTTACAGTGTGTTGTATAGTGATAATTTGTAACTAAATTATGAAATAGAATAGTTAAGACAACCATGTTAACTATGTATATTTTACACATAATTATTTTTATAAGTATTAAAAAATATTAATTAGTGCTCAACAAGAAGGTAGTTTATCAGAGGCAACAAGTCCAGAAACTGACCAAACTGATCCATTTTATGCTCATTGCAAGTTACATGTTGACAAACTGGTAGCAAAGTTAGTATATTTGTCTTTTAAATACATTTTTTTTTTTTAATTATGTTAATTGTGTATACTTAAATTAATTAATCAATAATTTGTTTCTGAAACTTCCTAAGTTTTTTAATTATTGCCCAATCTTGTTTATATTTAATATATTATTATTATTTATGTCCTTTTTTACATTTTATAATAATTTATATTTATTTTTATATATTTATTTTCAAGAAAAGGAAAAGACATTGGGAAATACTACAATTACGAACAAAACAAATGAAATTATTGCGTGAACAACAGTCTTCTGAAAAATCAGCTACATGGCAACGTAATCAGCGAAGGCTTGAAAAATTACGATCTAAGTATTACGAATGAAAAAAAATCAGTATAACAGAGTCAGGTAAATATCTTACAATTATTTAATTCTATTCAAGTTAAGTGCATAGTTAATTTTTTTACAGCATTTAAATCAAAAGTGCCTCGTCCAATTACAACATCAGCTTCAGCATGTCGAGCCCTTTGGCTAAAAGGTGGTTTAATGGGTGTAAATATGGCTTCCTGTGAGGCTATTGAAGCACAAATAAAGGACCATTACGCGATGTACCAAAAAAATGGAATGTACCTACTACATTTAGGTTAGCTACAATTTCTCATGTATTTTCTTCTTTGTTCCTATAATTATAAATAAATTTGTTTATCATTTTTAGTTTGGAATTTGTAAGTTATTTCATGGATAGAAATTTAAGATTGACAGATTTAAAAAATCAGCTACAACATTTTACTGACCAAAACAACAAACTTCATGATGAACTAATAGTTGTACAAAAAACATATGATCAAGTAATACAATTATTAAAAAATATTTCTACATCAATTAGTATAAATATTATATTTCGATTAATTTTTTTGTAGGAGTCCAAAAACAATGAAATTCAAAAACAAAAACATTTAGGACTCAAAAATATTATTACAGCTTACCATAACGTCATTAAACTTTGCAATCCTAATGCTAATATTTTAGATGTAGATATACTTACTAGAGAAGCTCCAAATGATCATAATTCTTTGAGTGAGTTTAATTTATTTTGCTTTGAACTAACCATTAAATTCTGGATATCTAATTTACATTTATTTATTTTGTGTTAGTTTTGTTTTAATTTAAATTTAACTATTTTCATTTAGTAATAAACAGTTCAACTCCTCCTGCCGTCTTAAAATCAGGTATTGGAATCTCAATCAAAAATAATGATAATTTAGAAATTACAGGTAAAACATGCTTCTATAGTTTACAATCATGTTTAATTTTATGGTATGTAATTACTCAAATATTTTTTTTTTCAGATAATGTCGCACCATTAGGTTTGTACAATAAATGTGGTATTTGCAGTCGTACAAATGATCAACATTTGCTGGCGAAATGTGACACATGCTATTTATACTATCATTTGGGTTGTTTAAATCCACCGTTGACTAGAATGCCTAAGAAAACAAAATTATTTGGATGGTAAATATAAATATTAAATATTTTAGAAATATTTTATTAAAATATATGGTATAATCCAGGCAATGCAGTGAGTGTGATAATAGTAATTCTAACTCTGAACCAGAAACAGTTGATCCAAATGCTCCTAGAAAATTGAGATATGGTGGAAGAGAGCGATCTGTATCAGACAGCCATAGATCGTCATCTATTGCTAATGATGTAAGTATTAAACTATTGAATAAAATCAAAGTTTTCTTTATTCAATCAAAAATTATTTAATCATATATTAGTTACAGGATATCAATAGTCTTACAGAACAGCATAAAATGCCTGGAGGATCAAGTTAGTGTTCAAAATATTTAAAAGTTAAGATTTAATTATGATGGTCATTCAAATGTGTTATAAAATATAAAAATTGTTTGAAATATTTTAACGTTACCTTATAGCAACTCATTGATAATTTTGTAATATACTAAATATTAAGCTTCTTGAATAATATTGATATCGCCAATTATTTTTTTCGGAAATTTACATATTGATAATTGTAATATATTGTACTCCATTCAATATAACGTAATCAAAATTAATTTTTAATTTTTAATTAATGTCATTTGGGTCATTGGGTATTCAGGTTACCGGAAACCAACTGATTTATAAATATTTATTAATTCGGAATATTGACACCTACATTTTTTCGATATTATATTGTTATTCAATATCGCACAAACTAAACAATATGGATGTTCAAAAATATTTTGTTGAAGAAGTCGACTAAATATGATTTATATTAATGAGATTGTTTGACCTTAAACATTTTTAGAGAAAAAAAAACATGAACGCCACAGGGAAAGATATTCTCCAGAGATAATAACAAAACGAGTTAAGTCTCGCAAACGCAAACACAAGCATCACAGGGATAATAATATTTCAGAATTGGAACCAGCTAACGATTACTTAGTTAATGAAGCACCCCGACAAGGAATTAAGCTATTTGTAAGATTTGATAACTTAAAAAATTTCGAAATCATTTCAAAATTATATTTAACTGTTTAGATAAAATCTGTACCAAGTGCTAGTGGAGTTAAGACAACATCTTCGCAATTACTTATTGCATCACCAGTAGATGAAACACCTCAGACATCTACAAAACTCAAACCAGAAAAGAGTGTTGCACCACTCAGAATAACCACAACATTAACAGATATTAAATTGACTCCTAAATGTAACACTTGTCAAACAACTGGAACAAGCATTACAATGGTTCAGTAAGTATTATAAAGGCAGAAATATTTTGGTTATTAATTTATAGCTGAAATATGATGTAAAGGATTTATTTTATTTTATAATTTTCAATTAATAGTAATGTTGTATAACAAGCAATTTTTAGTATAATTGTTCATATTTTTAAAAAAAATCAATCAGTTATATTTGGCTTTTAGTTTCTCAACAATATCAAGAATAACCCAAAGCCTTTGTTCAATAAAACTAATGTGTGTTAAAATTATTAGTATACAGGGTGTAACAGAAAAATATGACAAATAAAATAACTTGTACTAATCAATATTTAAACATTTAAAAAAAAAAATAATAATAATTTAGAGACGCTTGCTGTGCTACAAATACAGTATAACAATTTTTTTTTTTTAAATACCGAAAATAAAAAATATAAAATAGTGAATTTGTAAATCTATTTTTTGGATAGATTTTAATGATAAAAATATTTATTTCAGGGAAGGAGTTTGTAATATAAATATTTTTCAAAATATTCTTTTTGGGAATTTCCTGTTATAAGTATATTTTATCCAACTTTTAACGAGTAAATATGTTATTTATTTTAGTCTAGTCTTTCTGTTATTATCCTTTATAGTAATGTATCACTTTTACCAAGTGGGTAAAATTGTTTGAAGTTAAAAAAATCAAACTAAACGTTAGGTAATTGTTTGAGTTTGAAAATTGAATCTAGTTTAAAAAAAATCAAATCCAACCAAACTCTAATAGAAAGTTTGAAATTCTCTATATCAATCCAAACTCTAAAAAAAATGTACGAACTCCAAAACAAAAAATTTGAACCTGTCAAACGTTGCTTACAAGAAATGTTTCTGGAGTTTATTTTGATTTTGTCTTTTGTATATTTTATCAACAAAAAATATACCATTATTTTATTACTTTTTGAAGTAAAGTTTTGAATGTTGATTCTTTAATTGCATTATTGTTATTTTGAATTAAGAAACTTTATTTCTACAGGTGTGATGAATGCAGTAAAAATTTTCATTTTTGTTGTCTTGATCCTCCAGTGAAAAAGTCACCAAAAGTACGTGGGTACTCATGGCATTGTGCTGAATGTGATCCAACGGTACATCAATTATTTCTTTAAGTCTACCATTAGTCTTTATATAAATATTTTACCTGAAAAACAAGAATAAAAATGTATCTACATTTATTCACCATTGAGTGTATACTCCATTTTAAATAAGAATAAACCAGCTGGTGGATAAAAACTGGTCTTAGTTTTGATTCCTCCAAAAGTAAATGTCTGTAATAACTGTAAATGATTGTTACGGTTGCAGCCAGTGATGACCGATTATCATTACCTATTGCTGCAAAGTATGTCAAATTAAGGAGATCTGATGTCCTTACACAAACAATTTGTCATACACTAAATGGTTTATTCTTATTAAAAACAAAGTATAATATGTCCAGGGCTTGGAACTTCATGCATTTTCAAATATTTTGGAACGTGCATATTATTCTAAATTGTATTCAACACTAATTCATTTCACAATACATAAAACTCAAATCAGAAAATTAATGTTACATAATCCTGCATAATTGTACCAAATTGTAATGATTTTACCCATTTAACGTTTTTATTCATACTAAAAAACATTTTGTTAATTAATCAAATTTTGAAAATTAGTACCTTTGATCACCCCTATTTATTCAAAATCATACTATAGATTTAATATTTATTTTTTGTTGATTTGTGTTTAATGTTGATATCTTACGTTTTATAAAAAACAAAAAAATTTAAATAATAATAAAAACAAAAAATGCATATTATTAAAATATTTGGATAGTTGTGTATTTTTTGGAGTTCATTACTATATAAATGCCTAGGTATTTTATAAAATAATTAAATAGTAATATACTGCATATTATTTATTATTTTTTAGCGCATAATGTTCCGAGCCCTGAATTAATATCAAATGGTTATTTAGTTGGTAATTGTTTAAAGGTAATTTTTGGTTTGACTCCTTGAAATTTACAAATAATATACATTTTTAAGTTAGTTTTATAAGTTATCTTTTTAATTCAGTGGTGGCGTGTAATAGTTAGACATGGTAGTGCAATCAAAATTTAAGTATATTGTTCCATCATTGCAACAAAGAGTAAATATGTATGTATAATTTTTGTTTTATGTAAATATGGTGTAGTATTTATGTTATTTATTTAATAGTTATATTTTAATAGCATTAAATTACAGCTGATGCGTTGTTGGTAGCTTAAACATGTGAATTGTGAGATATGAACTGTGACAAAATCCGACTGTCTTAGCCTTTCCACCGTCTCCTTTTTGCCAAGTTTTATACATGAAAATAAAACATGGTTTTCTATGTATGCCATCATACAGACATACATTATAGGACACGCACTCTGATGCTGTTCCCATTTCTATAAACAAATTGGATTACCCAATTACTGAATGAAAACTATTCTGCACATTTTCTCAGATAACAATAAGATTTTGAGAACATTGTTAAAATTATACTACAAACATTTATATTAGTATATCTTTTTATAAACTATTCTTTTTTCATATTATTCTAAAGAGGGTGATCCCATTGTCGCTCATAGACACGAGCCGCCACTGATTTAATTACTTATACAATTTTAAAGAATAGGAATACTAAGTCAGGACCGGCTCAAGCGAAAATAGTGAACTAGGCGAAATCAAATTTTGCCGCCCCTAATAATATAATATTATCAGTATTTTGAAAATGCCGCCCTCTTACTAAAGTGCTGCTTATGTGCCGCCCTAGGCGTGGGCCTATGTCGCCTATCCCTTGAGCCGGGCCTGTACTAAGTCATTAATTCAGTTATAATATTAACTATAAATGAAATACACATAGTTTACACATTAGTTATTCTTATGTATGTAGGGTATAGTACCATATTAGTCGGTGTATTTATTATAGTCTGGCTCACGAAAAGTGAACATTCAAGGTCGACGAACGAAGTTCAAATATTGTCAGAACCCGGGGTTCTCTGATTTATAGTATTGTTCGTTTGTGCAGTTGCTGGCTACGGATAGGTTACAATTTTAAAAGTTGTGTCTGTATGTTTGATAGTCACTTATTAAAAAACGGCCTCTGGGATCTCTGAAGTCAACTTTTCGTGAGTCCGACTATAACTATTGCATCAAATTTGTGTAAATATCTCATTTTGCTTACTTTATGTTACTACATTATTTATAGACATCATGAATTGTTATATAAGTGAAATATGGTACAATTAAACTCTTAATAATAAATTTGGGTCTAAATACTAATTATAACTTTAAAATTAATTAATTCATTTTTATTGCCTTACCAATCTATGATTTAATAATAATATTGTTTGGTTTACCTGGTGAACATAATCAAATAGGAATAAGAATATAAATTTAGGTTTAAGTAATATGCTTGATAATTTTTATTTTACATAATAAAATAATATTTGATAAATATATTTCAGGACAGTGATTCTTCTTAAAAATATTTGGAAGCACAAATCTTCTACATTGTTAAGTACCAATGATTTCAATGACTATTTGTACCCAAAATGGTTTTAAAATATTTCTTACTATTGTATTTTAAAGTTCAATTCCTCATAATGTATTAATATTATATAAATAATATATAGATTTTTTTTGATTCAAGTTCATTTGAGTATCTAAAGGTAATACTCCTATGTTATTAGTGTACAACATTACTATGTATTTCAATTTTAGATTTTCCAAATAAAACAAATAAACTAAGTATAAAATGTGAAGTACTTTTTCTTCTTCATAAATTCCATAATTAATTTTAAGAATACAGATTTTTTTTGTATTCTATAATATACTTATTATGAGAAACTATTAATTTCCTTTTTAAAATATGGTTATATGTGTACATGACAATGTAAATTAGCCATGTTCCCATTTATAGTGGCATAGGCTATGTACTTATTGAACCACCTAAAATGTTGTGTGGGTGGGTATGTAAAACTATTTATTCAGGATAATTAATACTATTACTATAATAGTTAGAGAGTAGGTACTTACGTAGTTACCTAGATATTAATAGGTTAATATTTACATGAATATGTTTATGAGTTTATATTATAGTATAGTTAATATTCTTATTAATTTTAAATAGTGAGTTTCTTGTGGGTGATATTGATGTAAGTTCATAATCAGGTTATAAATAAATTTGCCAGCACTAAATCTGTATTATCAAAATGTAACATAATATTGGGTCAACTTTATTTATTTTAAATTAATGACAGTTGATGTTGATTTATATTCTGTTTTTTAATTGTTTTAATAATATTTTATGTAAATATATTTTTTATGAATAATAAAGAGTTTGTACAATTAGTAATATTGCCATATTATATACTTTATGATAGAACCAATACACTTTATTACTATTATTAGCTATTAGGTACATAACCTATTTACATTTTTGTGAAAATTATATATATTAATATATTTGGTATGGTAATGCACAGAGGCAGATAGGTCTATTAGGGATTTTTCTTAATTCTAAAAAGAACAATTTATGAAGTTCTTTTATTAAATTTTCAATTTTTAAATAATAAAATGTTCAATTTAAATAATTATTAACCAGAAAATAGTTAACAAATGTTCATATTTTTACAAATTAGTGAAAACCTGAAGTCTGAAAATGTTGACCAAAAGGGCGTTATAGTTAGGCTATTTCTCTACACCGCTGCCATGAGTACATTCCTCTGATTTATCATGGGTAACTTAATATCTATATCAAAGTTGTACAACATAAAAGTGTAATGAGAAATTTGTATTCGCGGCAAAAACAACTAAAATATAATTTTAGATAAATTTTTATAGAAATAAACTGAGATAAGGAAACATCAAACAAGACGGTTTACTGATTCTGCGTTTCTGCTCAGCGAAAGTGTGAAACTGCGAACAAATGACAGATTCATTAAAACGTAAATTTGACTTTGACTTTGTAATTTTATTAAAAATCTAATTGTAATTTTTAATTAGTCAGTACCACGAACATTTGCAAATATTTTTTTGATTAAAAATTTACAAAATGTTCAATTTTTATAGCTAAAGATTAGAAATTTAAAAGGAGATTTCTCGTGAGCTGGTAATACTGTTGTCTGGTACCAAAAAATCAAAAAAATATATGAGCACAGATTTTTTTTATAGTAAGATAAGATAAGCAATTGTCACTCGTCATTTATCACCAATGACCAGTTTATCATATAAAATTTACATAACAATGTATCATGTATGTTGTATGTATATTGTATCATATCTAAATTAAAGGATCCATCATAATAATAACATGAACCATGAACCACGAAGATAATATTATGTTATCTGCTATCATTTCGGGGATTAAGGCTGCAATCCGCCGACCGTTGCAATCACGGCTTTAGATAGAATATCTAAAGCCGTGGTTGCAATAAACCGGTGTGCATAAAAAAAAAAAAAATAATATTTAAAATGTACATTGTACATACCTACATTGATACTATATTTAATATTATATAGTATATTAATTTTTTTATTTTTATCAATTTACCTGAGGTAACTTAGGCCATTGGGTGGTATTTAACCGCGAGGGAGAATACTGTAGGTTTAAACCCGTGTGACGTGTGTTTGACGACGTTTGTTAGTTTGGCAGATTTTTTAGTGGGCACCCATAGGTATCTGACATGCCCGGGTGGGGGATGGCGGCCCATTCTCTCTGGACACCGTGACTTGCCCGAAGAAAAATGCCGCCCGCAGCCGAGGTTTTGAACTGACGTCGGTGCTCTTCGCAACCGACGCTTTAGTCCGCTCGGCCACTCCGTCCCCCGTAGTATATTATTATATAATATATTTATATTTATTGCTAAAACAGTCCTTTACGGAATCCGGAAACCGTAGTTAAGTTTCTTAGGATTGCCATGACTGGTGATCTCTGTGTGTTTATTGTCTGCTGATAATCCAAAGTAGTGATGATCAAAATTGGTCTTGGTATTGCGGTCTCGACGAAGACCAAGATTTGACTTGCAAAAACAAGACCAAACCAAATACCGAAGCTGCAAGACCAAGACTAAAATAAGATCATCACTGCAGTCTTGTACATATTTTTGTCCTCCGAAAACACATTAGTGAATCTAGATTTCATTAACTATAATAATTTATAACGAAAATAATAAGAATTTATTTGTATTTTTATGAAATTAGATCAGTATTCGAGGAAATAGTGAATTATTGAAAAAAAATTAGAAATATAACAAACAGGAATTAATATCACAAAATAACATAATAGTTATTTCATACTAATTTACAATTACTGAAAAATTATTTTATTTTCCCAATATCGATAAGTTTCATCTTAGAGATCATAGCAAAAAACCTACACACAGCTATACCTAACAGTTATTTAGCTATTTAGTTTTTTTTATAGATATTGTGAAAATAGCAAGTCTTGCGCAAGACCAAGGCCAATAGGTACTGAGTCTGCAAGACCTTAGACCAAGACCAATATTAAGGTGTATACAGACATACAGTATACCCAAAACCAAGACCAATATTTTTAAACCCTTGGTCTTGGTCTTGTTTTGATCATCACTAATCCAAAGTCTAGCTTTTTACCCTCAGTATGTGATAACTGATATGACTGATATGTAATTACAATAATTATAGTTATTTATTGTACAATTTGTTTGAATTTTCTTGTCAATAATTATTTCTGACGCGTTAAGACTATTTCCACTCATCGAAATTTCAGGCGGAGGTGGGCCCTTGGAGAAAAACTGTTGTGCTGAGTTGTAAAAGGTACTAAATCCTTCCTTCACAGCTATCCAGTAATTCCTTTCGTGTAACGAATAACGATATGTTTAAATGTTGTAAATATTGATCAGTTTCTGCTAATTTTTTCGACTTGCACTGTGGATAACCTTAATTAACGATTTTAAGTTTTCTTCCTGTATATTCTTGGGTTGTTTTGAAAAAAGCATTTTAAATTATTAATTTATCATGAATTCTAATGTCTTGTTTAACCATTTTTTCTTTAAATGTTTTTAGAGGCGTGCAGTTCGGAAATAAAACTAATATACGTAAACTAATATTATTTACTCCGATCTTAAACATTTTTTTTATGTTATGATGTAACCTTGTATCAAGTGTTACTTTTGTACAAATACAATCTTCGTCAATCTACAATGAATTCAAAATCAATATTATTTCCAGTTAAAAATTATTCTAAAAACAAAATATTTACGTACAGTTATGAATATATATGCGAAAAATTATTCATATTCGGACTTTGTCATTGTTAATAGATAAACTGTCAAACTGACGAACGATGATGAATCGAAAAACAAGGTTTATATAATGCATGACTAGGTATTTTGTCTGTGTTATTTGAATAAGGTATCAATGTATCATGCAGTGTTTTTCTATTTTTAGTCAGAACACAAAAATTAAGGGGACTTGATACCGACCGTTTTTTTTTCGACTAAAACACCAATCTTTTGTCCATGAGTCCTGATGGACCTAATAATGCGATAAGACATTTAAAAACTGATATTAATGTAATGTAAGCATAATGTATAAAATGCTTGTACAATATATTATATATTTATCATCTACCATAATAAGTATAATAAATAATAGAAAAATAAGTTTAGTGGAAAATTTACCAAAATATACTTATTCTTGTACTGCAGTTGTATAGTTGTACCTTATACTTATTTCAGTGTGTAATGTAAGTATAAAACATATTTGTTATCTACCATAATAATGATCACAAGCCGTATATTTTGATTCTATATTGATTTTTAGGTAGGTACACTAAAGAAAATGACCTATTTCCGAATATCAGACACAGTCATGATATAGGTAATGAGACTGTCAGTCTTTTATAGATGACATCGTATCGTATCATTTATCGTATGGTATCGTTTTATACGTTTGTTTTTGAATTTTATGTATTTTTCTCAGTTTTTAAGCAAGTTTAAAATTAAAAAGAATGGAGTTTATTAATTCTAACAAAAAGTATCCTCAGGTTGCACATCACATAAGGGATGCCACCTATGTTTTTACCTTCCTTATGGAATATAATATATAATGCCACTTTAGTAGGGGGGCATCGAACAATTATTAATATGACTGAAGGGTGGGATATCTAACCGATTTTCAAAACTCTGTGGACATAAACATCCAACTATTTGGAAATTAATTAGAAAACGGAAATTTCCGCAGATGAATGGAAATTAGCTTTAGATGCTCTATTATATAGGTATATATAGTATGATTGTATTTATTATTGTATTACATTTTTATTATTTTAGACTTGTATTAAATTAAATTTTATTATATTTTAATACGTGATTTAAGTAAGTAATTAACAATTTAGTAAGTAATTATAATTTTTATGGTATTATATGATTTTTTATGGAATTTTAATGTATTTTTCAATACAATTTTAACATATTTATACTTGATATATTTTCATTCATTTTATCTGGACTTTTTTTTTCCGCGATTCATAATTTCTATGCTATAATTTCTTATCACGGCACCCGATTCTCGTCACGTCCACGATTTAAGATATATGTAATATATATATGCAGTGCCGTAACGGGCGAATGTAAGTTCCCACACGAGATATAGCAGGTAAAAATTACCCCTGGATATCCATACGTAAGTTCCCACACGAAAAAAATTACACTTGTACGTAAGTTCCCACACGAAATTTCAGACACATAATAATGTTTATATAAATTGCTTATAATTTTAACTTTTAATTCGTTAATGCTCAGCCTTGCCAAACACAAACTTCCTTCCCACTTTATTCTGACTTAATACTGACAACTTAAACGTAGTTGGTGTGGTTAAAATTTGTTTTGTTTTTGTATTGCATAAAAAAAGTCCAATTGAATCTAGTCCGTAGTTACTTGAGGCCTGTGTGCAAAACCAAAATATTGAGGTCCCTTTTTATCTTTTTCAATATTCACCCCAAAAACTCTTTTTGCAATTTTTAAAGTCAGCAGACAAACATTCGGGCTTAAACAAAAAAAATTTTTAATTTAAAATAGTTTATAACTTTAAAACAATTTCTTAAGGCTATAACTAACTCAAAAAAGTAAAAATTTTCCAAAATGTAATTTATTGAAAATATTTATATAAATATTTGGTGAAAACTTCAATGGTCTATGGTTATAAGTTTTCCAGTTATACCAAAAAATACAATTTTTGGTTTTAGGTAAAAATGAAATTTTTTTTTTTATTGACTCTTGTAATATCTAAAACTAAAAATTTCGGTTTCGATCTCCAAAATGTACCAACTAGATTCACTTTTCTAACAGAAAAAATGCTGATCTCGAAATTCGGAATATTTTTACCACCCAATGTTGATGACCGACAGAAATGAAAAAATTTTACACATCTTGTAAAATCAATACATTTGTTCGTTCCTCTCAAAATCTAAAAACAGTGATCACGACTCCATGCTAAATAAAAAAAAATGAAATAACATTGGTTTCCTTTCCAAATCAATAATAAATAATTTATATATTTTAATAATTTTATATTAGTTTAATATTAGTCTTTAGATCTTTTGAGGCCCTTCGATATATTATGAGGCCCGAGGCCTGTGTGCGGTGCACACTCTGCACATCCGGTTTTTACGGCACTGTATATATGTATATCTTAAATCGTGGTCACGTCACAGGGCCCAACTGTCCAAATCCCACCGGTTCAACATCG